>JARQOC010000002.1:46329415-46410029 GCA_033576535.1 Allobates femoralis | reverse complement strand
AACACACTGCCCGGTCCGGTTGGATTCCACATTCACCCGACCTCCGCCTTAGAAGATAGAGAAAGGAAGCCTACACTAACTGCTTGCTGTGAACCTCCAGGAGTGTTAACTTCACTAACCCGGTCTGGCGTACCTGATTACCACCAGTAAAGGTACTTAAAAGACTTCAGTGTGTCTGTGTCTGACTCCTGGGCCTAACAGCAGTATTACCACAGCTGCCTCACAACATCTTGTGCAACTCCTGGCTCCAGGGACTCCCGCTCATCCTGTAGGGAGCGTCCCATCTTGCTGCCTAACATCCCCCGGAGGCCTAGCAGCGCCGGTGAAGTCACCGGAACACCCGCAGGTGGCGTCACGAAGACAATCAATCCCATACTGTTCAGCCATCCCCCCTAATGATCTGGACCACCGGGCCCCACAGCCGCAGGCGTTGTTCTGTGACAGAGGAGAGTCAATGCCTGCGACGTGCAGAACCCAGCCACGGTGAGTCATAAACACATGTAAAATCATTATTGTACCATTTGTAGTTTCCATGCTGTAAGCATTTTCACACCCCGCAGGGAGCTGGTACATTAGTTCTCTCCATTACAATCACAGAGGATTAGTTCAGCTGCTCTAAAAAGTGTTATTTAAATATCCACACCAACTCAAGCTGGTGTTCTGTCCCTCCCCTCTGTCCTTTGTGCTGGCAAGGGTAGTGTTTTATCTTGAAGTGTGTGGTGTCTGTAAGATTTCTATTGTGTGAATGTTGGTTGTCCTGCATACATATAATGTGTGTATCTGCGGAACAAATTATCAAATGTTCTTATAATTACATTGAAATATCTTATACTGCACAGACATGCCTAAGATACACACAAAGAAGATCTCAAAGAGCTGCAGTTAATATCACACATCTCCTCCCCCTCCTTTCTGCTCTGTAACGAGTCACACATCATACAGATCACAGGAGGGCAGGCCAGTGTAATGATGCTTGAATATTCATTCCTTAGGGAGTGGGCAGCAGAGAACTGACTGTGATTGACAGGTGGAATGAATCTTTTATTTTAAAGTTTACAGAGGATAGGAGGGAAGCATAAATAATAGAAACACATGAATAGAGAGAACTTAGAGAAAGGAATTAGAAAATGATAGCAGTTACATATGGATTTTTGACCTGACAGATTCTCTTTAAGGGTTTTCAGCCCCCTATAAAGATATGCTAAGAAATAAAATCATTCATTTGAGCCCCATTCAGATGTCCTTGACACACAGTCAATTAGCAGACCATGATGCACGGACTGGCCGCTGGTCTCTGGACCCAAGCTTGATTGTCTCTTAATCATAAATAAGCTGTGAGGCTGCTTTAGGTGACCAGTGACAGGAGGTGAGAACTTCGGAGGCTGGCTTCACACCATGGCACAATCCGATCCAGGGCTGTCCGGTATAAACCGGACAGCCCCGGACCGGATTTTGTCCCCATAGTATTCTATGGGCCGGATGGAGCCGGATGGCAGCTCTCTACCATTCGGTTTTCATGTGTCCGGGTGAACCAGGAGGAATCAGATTTTTCTTCCCGGACACAAAAATGCTGCTTGCAGCATTTTTGTGTCCGGGGAGAAAAATCTCCCCAAATCGGATCCTGCCGGATTCTCCCGGATCCTACTGGAACCCTATGGAAAAAATGGATGAGAAAAGCGCACAGAAACTAACATGCATTTTCTTTGATGGATCACTGTTCCAAGAATAAAAGAAAGATCACTCAACAAATTCCCTGCCTGAATGGCAAGAAGTGAAAACCCATTGACTTTGCTGAGTTTCCATTTTAGTGATCCGTCGTGTGCAGTACACTACAAAAAACGGATGCAAAAAACGGATCAAAAGAGTAGATGTGAATGTAGCCTTAAGGACCTATAAACCAATGCACGAAAGTTTAGTTACACTTTAAGTAAATCTATGGAAAGGTAAGGGTGAACGTATCTGTAGCCATGCAACAAAAATATAGTCCTCTTCCAGCCTTCGTCTAGCCCGGATCAGCACTTTCCATACAAGGACCATTTCACTAATCCAGATGACAGGAAATCACCAATGCTGGTACAGTAAGTAATATGATTTATGGAGTCTGTAAATATGCTTTTCAAAATGGAGACAGTACCTTAATAGAGGGCTAACATTAATGGTTTTGCCCTTCTATCATTTACATTTGAGTTTTGACTAAGAATAATACTGTGATGAATACCCTTAGATGCCTCCGTCGCTGACATTTCCATCATATATCACTATAATAGTTTGGAAATCCCTAAGTTCTATTGCAACAATGCTGGCTACATTGAGGGTATTGCTCTCCGGGGATGACACATGTTTAATGAGGATGAGGTTTTATGCAAACTTCAATTCAACAATTGTAATAAAAACATAACATGTTGGAAGACCTCCAAACAAGTCATGGAGGGAAAGATTATCTGGCTGGCCTGTTAGGTGACCATATTATTCACAGCAGTGGAGGACCACCGGGAAAGTTATAGACTATTTGTCTGGTATCGGCACAGGTGAAATCTGCAATATAATTTCATAGGTTACAGTCAATGGAGCAGATGTGTTCTCTATCATTGTTTTTGATAGTCAGATATATGTTGCTTTTTATGGAATCCATTATAGTAAAAAATCCATGTGTGTTCCACTTTACCAAATACATTTATAGTCGTGCTGAAAAGTTTACATACCCCGGCAGATTTTTTGCTTTCTTGACCTTTGTTCAGAGAATATGAATGATAACACAAAAACTTTTTTCCATTCATGGTTAGTGGTTGGGTGAAGCCATTTATTGTCAAACTACTTCGTTTTCTCCTAATAAATCATAACAACTAAAAACATCCAAATGACCCTGATCAAAAGTTCACATTCCCTGATGGTTTTGGCCTGAGAACATGCACAGAATTTAACATAAACAGGTTTGAAAGGCTAATAAAGGTAACATCCTCACCTGTGACCTGTTTGCTTGTAATCAATGTGTTTGCATAAAAGATGAGTGAGTTTCTGGGATCCAGACAGACTCTTGCATCTCTCATGCAGCCACTGACGTTTCTTGATTGTGAGTCATGGGGAAAGCAAAAGAATTGTCAATGGATATACAGGAAAAGATAGTTGAACTGTATAAAACAGAAAAGGGATACAAAAAGATATCCAAGGATTTGATAATGCCAGTCAGAAGGGTTCAAACTGTGATTAACAAATGGAAAATCAGGGGCTCTGTAAAAACCAAACCACGATCAAGTAGACCAACAAATATTTCATTCACAACTGCCAGGAAAATTGTTCGGGATGCAAAGAAAAACCCACATATAACATCAGCTGAAATACAGAACTCACTGAAAACTAGTGGTGTGGCTGTTTCAAGATGCACAATACGGAGGCACTTCAAGAAAAATTGGCTGCATGGTTAAGTCACCAGAAGAGAACCATTACTGCGCAAATGACACAAAATATCTCAACTACAATACTCCAAGCAACACAGACAAGCCTCCAAACTTCTGGAACAAGGTAATTTGGAGTGATGAGACGAAAATTGAACTTTTTGGCCACAACCATAAACATTACATTTGGAGAGGTGTCAACAAGGCCTATGATGAAAGTAACACCATTCCTTCTGTAAAGCACAGAGGTGGATCGCTGATTATGTGGGGATGTTTGAGCTACAAAGGCACAGGAAACTTGGTCAGAGTTGAAAGAAAGATGAATGCAACACATTAGTAGCATAGAATACAGGCAAATTTGCACTCATCAGCCCGGAAGCTGCACATGAGAAGTACTTGAACATTCCAAAATGACAACGATCCAAAACACAAGGTCAAGTCGACCTGTCAATGGCTACAGCAGAACAAAGTGAAGGTTCTGGAGTGACCATCTCAGTCTACTGACCTCAATATCATTGAGTCACTCTGGGGAGAACTTAAGCATGCAGTTCATACAAGAAAGCCAAGGAATTTACAGGAACTGGAGGCTTTTTGCCAAGAAGAATGGGCAGTTTTACCATCTGAGAAAATAAAGAGCCTCCTCCATAACTACCACAAAAGACTTCAAGCTGTCATGGATGTTAGAGGGAGCAATACATGGTATTAAGAATAGTGGCATGTGAACTTTTGATCAGGGTCATTTGGATATTTTTGGTTGTCATTATGATTTAAAAAGAGAAAACACAGTAATTTGACAATAAATTGTTTCACCCAACCACTAACCATGAGTGGAAAAAAGTTTATAGGTTGTCCATGACAGCACCTAATCTAGAGAGGGATCTGCCCTCCAAGGACAGGGAACTATCAGGCTTTGAAAGGGGCGGTTCCTCTCCCCATGTCAGTTGGTTCCCTGGCCTTAAAGGGGAAGCCTCAGGAACGGCGGTGCAGAAGACTAGGACTCTAAGGGGTCTTACCTAAGGGATGCTGCATGGAGGACCTGCGTGGTTGCTCCAGAAGGTGCAATGCAGGGTAGGCCGGATTGGGCCCCGTGGGTCCAGACACCAGGGTTGCAGCTCCCTGAGAGGAGTCTACAGCATGGGCGTCGGTGCCTTTGTGTCCGGTGGTGCCATGTTGGTATTGGCGCCGCTGGGTGTCCATGTCTGTGCACATACCTGGTCAGCCGGAATGAGCATGCCAGGTGCTGAGTGCGCCTGACTTCTGAGAGAGGGCCAATGACATCACACACGGTGGCACCCACTGATTGGCGGCCGTCGTTCCCGGTGTGGACGTCAGAGGGCGGTCCCGATTACACAGCCAGTCATGTGACACACCCGGACTTCCGGGAATGAGCCGGGAGCGGTGGCAAGTGGTCACTGCAGGCATAAAGGGAAGTTTGAATGGAGCGGTGCCTCAGTGCTCCATTTGCTTCCTGCCTACGTCATTGACAGCAGCAGTGATCAGCAGCCAAGATGAGTGGGACAGAAGCTCCTCCACTGGTGACGGAGTCTCAGAAGAAGAAGTTGCACCGAAGCAGCAGTCACTCTTCCCATGAGGCCGCCAGAGGAGAATTATTACAGGACAAGGGTCCTTCCCCGGCTCTGGTACCCCTTCACATCTGATGGTTGAGAGAACTCCAAGATTGTCATTTTATTGAATGTCTTTCTGTTCTGTGTTTTCTCTTGTCTTAGACTCAGCAAAAGTCCAGGAAGTCGACAACTAAAACCAAACACTTGCAGAGTGTGGGGAGTCCCCAACATAGATTTGTTTGCAGCCCGGTCCAACCGACAAGTGAATCAGTTTTGCTCCCTGGATCCCAGGGATTGTCCATGGTGGAAGATGTGCTCCTGATCTCCTGGGATTTCAGGCTAGCCTTTCCCCCTCTAATCTTAATACCAACAGTCCTACGCAAAATTTGGGAGAATTGGGCACGAGTGGTATTGATAGCCCCCTTCTGGCCGAGGAGACCGTAGTTCTTCTGGCTATATGCAATATGCATTATGTTTACTGCAATATGTTTACTGTGAGGGGCGCTTTTTAGGCTGATTATGGGCGCGGCCTTGCTGAAAAGACACTGTCCAAATAGCCTTAGAGTATGCACACAATGAGGTCTTGAATTGAAAATCCAACAATTCTCCTTAAAAATTGCTTCAAAAACATTTTCAAAACTGTTGCGATTCTTTTCTATGGCAAACCACAATGCTATTCATATAACTGTGTTTATTAGTCTTTTATTTAACTGAAGGAATTTGAAAAAAAAACTTCTGCTTCTATGAAGCAGGTCCTGGAGGCAAAGTAGCAACTGTCCATTACTGTGCACTAAGTAATTTTGTGAGCAGAAATTGGAAACTCTCCATATCCTCCTTAAAAAAATCAGTTTATGGAGGTCTGGTGTGATTTAATCAAAGTGTGATTTCATAATTGTACAGCAGAAATATACCAGAAATGTCCCAAAAGTAACTAGCAGGTAAGAGCTACCACTGTTTACTAAACATGCTTGTATTCCTTTTCTTATACTTGCTGTTTCTCCATGCTCATATTTTGCCCTTACATTTTTTCTCCACTAATCAGTACTCTCCTTCGCTATCCCCAAACCCCACTCTCTAACCACATAATTATCTCCCCTTCCCTTTACTCCCCACCTCACCTCATCTGCACACCTGCTCCTTAACTTCACATCTTTCCTACTAAATCAAGCCAGTCACTCTCCTTCTCTCACACGCTGTCCTTTCTCCTCTTCTTCTCACTGCTGGCGACATATTTCTCCACCATCCCACACCCCACAGCCTGATACTTCCCACAAATTTTACATTCTATCGCTTTCAAATTAGTATAAACTATCGCAATCTCTTACACATAAAACCCATGCCCTTGTCATCCAGCTCCCTCACTGTGGCGCAATCTGAAATGTCTGCTCCATCTGGAACAAGCTCCCCACGACCGCTCACAACCTTTCCTTCCGGAGCATCACTGACACATGGCTGACACCCTCTGACACTGCCTCCCCTGCTCCACTGAGTTACAGCAGCCTCCACTTTACCCACACTCCTCGCGCTGGCAACAGACATGACTGAGGAGTGGGTTTTCTCCTTTCTACCAACTGCACCTTCTACCCAATCCAGCCTCTGCCCTCCCATATCCTTCTTCTTTTGAAGTTCACTCTGTCTGTATCTACTGTCCCTCTAATCTAATTTCCAAATGGCCATCATATCCCGACTTCTGAGCCGGACACTGCCTTTATTGACCAATTTTCCACCTGACTTCTTCACTTTCTTTCTGCTGACATTCTCATCATCATCGTGGGTGATGTCAATATCACCTACTGACACCCGACGGACAGCAGGTTCCAAAACCCTGTCGCTTACTTAATCATTTGGACTTACTCAGTGGTCCTACACAGCTACCCACACAGACGAACATACATTAGACCTTTTCTTCACCTGCTTACGTTCCCTGTCTAACCTTACAACTATCTCTATCCCCATCTGAACACCATCTACTGACTTTCTCATCATTGTTCTCCTCACCTGCGACACATATCCAGCAACTAGCACACCCACACAGAAAGCTTGCATATCTAGACATTCCCACATCTGATTCTAATCTACTCCTGTACTCCTTATCTTCAATCCAGGACATGGACAGCACCAGCGCTTTCTATACTGTAATGCCACCCTCACATTAGCTATTGACACGGCCACCCCTCTCGTGCATGGTGAAATTTGACTAACCAATAGACAATCCTGGCAAAATAACCTCACCAAAAAGCTTTGGCATATTGCCAGAGTAGCGAAGTGGCGTTGGAAGAAAACACACTTGCAAGATGACTTCATAGCATTCAATAAAGCAACACTAATGTTCAAATTAGTCCTCAGCTAAACAGTCGCACTTCACAACCCTTGTACCCTTGTATATTCTACAACCTCACACAGTTTTTTAGCACTTTTACCTCCATCCTCCTCTCACCCCCCCTGCCTCCTCCGATGTCTCTCATCTTTGATAAGGACTTTGTCACAAACTTCAATAATAATTCAGCCAAACACGGCAAGCCTTTATTGTCCCACCACCCCAACCCCTCTGTATACCAGACCACTGCCCTTTCATCATAACCTCCGTCTCCTACTTCACTATAAGGAGAGTTTACTCATCTCCAAATCACACCTCACCACTTGTGCATTTGACCCTATCCCATCCCACCTCCTCCACAATCTCACCACCATGCTTATTCGAACGCTAACCCACCTCTTCAACCTATTGCTAACTTCTGGTACTTTTCCCTCTGCTTTCAAATGTTCCACAATCACCCTATCCTCAAAAAGCCAAATACTTTGTCCAGCTATTGCCCTATATCTCTGCTCCCATTTGCTTCCAAACTCTTTGAGCAGCATGTCCATGCTCAACTTTCCTCTCATCTCTCATTTAACTTCCTCTATGACAACCTACAATCCAGCTTCCAGGTCCACCAATCCAACAAAACTGCTCTGACCAAAATTACTAACGACTTACTTACAGCCAAAACAGACATTTCTCTATACTCCTCCTTCCAGACCTGTCTTCTGCCTTCAACACAGTCGACCACTCCCTCCTACTACAGATCCATTCTTCACTTGGCGCAACACTTTGCCCTATCCTGGATCTCCTCATGCCCCTCTGACTGCACATTTAGCATCTCCCACTCCCACACTACCTCTTCATCCCACCCTCTCTCTGTTGGAGTTCCGCAAGGGTCCATCCCAGGACCCCTATTGTTCTACATCTATACCCCTGGCCTGGGACAAATCATAAATATCCATGGCTTGCAGTACTTCCTATATGCCAATGATAATCAGATCTACCTCTCTGGCCCAGACATTAACTCTCTACTGTCCAGAATTCTGGAGTGTCTTATCAGCCATCATCCTTCTCCTCTCACATCCTAAAGCTCAATATAGATAAATTCGAACTCATCATCTTTCCTCCATCCCACATATCTTGCCTATCTGATCTACTGTATCTATCATGAATGATAAATGTCATCACGCTCTTGCGTGTACCAAAAATTTGATACCTCAGGCTAACCCATGAATCTGCCCTGTCCTTCAAACCACACATCCAATCACTCACCACCGTCTGTCACCTCCAGCTAAAAAATGTTTCCAGAATCCATCCTTTTCTCAACCCTCAATCTACTATAATGCTTCTACATGTCCTCATTATCTCCCATCTCGACTACTGCAATATCCTCATCCGTGGCCTCCCTGTTAACACTCTCGCACCTCTCCAATCTGTTCTTAACTGTTCTGACTGATCCACCTCTCTGCTTGCTAATCCTCTCCATCTCCCCCCTCCAAATCTCTCCATTCACTCTCAATTCCCCAAAGAACACATTTCAAACTACTGACACTGACCTACAAAACTGTCCATAACCTGTCCTGTCCTTATGTATCTGAACTAATCTCCCAATTTCTTACCTCACATAATCTTTGGCCCTCCAAGAACTCCTCCTCTCCTCCACACTTATTCGTCACTCACCTAATCGCCTCCAACACTTCTTCCGAATATCCCCCATCCTCTGGAATTCTGCACTCCAACACGTCCGATTATTCACCACGCTACGATCCGTTAGAAGGAACCTAAGAATCCATCTCTTCATGAAAGCTTACACTCTGCATTGACCCCACTGCCACTAGAGCTGGTGCTCCACCACAACCACCACCGGAGCTGCCACCTCAACACCACCGGAGGTGCTGTAATCCTCGACCTACTGTCTCTTCCCCACAGTCCTGTAGAATGTAAGCCTATGAGGGCAGGGTCCTCTCCCCTCTCTGTACAAGTCTATCATAGTTAATTTGTTAATAATACTATGAAAACTCAACAAAAACACTCTGTGTGCACATAGCCACTCTCTGTTCTGAAAACTCAACAACAAGATTCTGTGAGCACCAAGCCAAAATACACTTGACAGGTCATTTAAAGGGATTTTAGTGTTTAGAATACTGATTTTCATACATCCTATTAGGAGATTCTGAGATAATAGAGGGGAAATACGTAAAAAAGAGCATCTCTCATTCTGGGAGGACCCGTCCTGTTCTGCATTACACAGACAACTTAGTGATTTCTTACGACATTGCGTAATGCCTAGTTTAATGGTGACGGGGCTACTGAGAAACTGAACCTTTATTGCCGCTGTTTGTCATTTGCACCAGATTTTATTTGCAGCTTTGAATGTAAAGGGGGAAAGTTGTAGAAAATACATAAGTGGGTTCAGCATGAAAGGTAGACATATCATTGACATCATGTTTGAAGAATGTTATTAAGACGATTCATTAAATTACAAAACTTTTCAATTGTCGAGATTTATGGACTGTCCGAGGCCCTCCGGCAATTATTTAATCCTTCGCTCTGATAAAAATGCATTGTTTTCCAGTTCTCTAACTGGACTTTTGCCCGACAGTCTAGACTCCAGAACATCAGCGACCAGTTAATGTGAGGTTAAATGGGCTGAGAAAGAAATGTTTCTCATAACATTAGCCTGGAACGCTGCCAGGAATATAATAACATTAATAAGTCGGATAAAACAAATAAGAAGAGGCATCCTAAGGTCTTGTACTTAAGTAATATCCGTGTATTTTTGCATCACCTTCAATAATATTATCATTTTATGATGGCTGCCAGTAAAGGGATTAACAGAGAACGGCCATAAAGTTTGTTTGGGAAATTGCTTTTCTTGTGTAATATAGGAAAATGCACACCGAATGGCGAGATCCAGAGATAGATCCATTCATCTTAAGGCCGGGTTACACGTTGCGATGTTCCAGCGATCCCAACCAACGATCCGACCTGGCCGGGATCGCTGGAACATCGCTGTGTGGTCGCTGGTGAGATGCCAGACAGGTAGATCTCCTCAGCGACCAGCGACCCATGTAACGACCTTAACATCATGGAAAGAATATAAACTATTCTTTTCCACGATGTCGAGGTCCCGCTACTGTATTCAGCGGGAGAACACTGGTAACCAGGGTACACATCGGGTTACTAGCACGAGCGCTGTGCTTAGTAACCCGATGTGTACCCTGTTTACCAGCACGCTGTGCTTAGAAACCCAATGTGTACCCTAGTTACCAGCATGCTGTGCTTAGAAACCGATGTGTACCCTAGTTACCAGCGCACTGTGCTTAGAAACCCGATGCGTACCCTAGTTACCAGCATACTGTGCTTAGAAACCCGATGTGTACCCTGGTTTACAGGGAACACATCGGGTTAGAAAGGCATCATACATGCCGATGTCTGCTGCCCAGAGGCGGATCAACGACCAAGAAATGTCCTGGCCATTCCGCAGCGATCAGTGAGCTGATCGCTGGTCGCTGCGGCATGTCACACACAGCGACATCGCTGCGAGGTCGCTGCAACGTCACAAAACCTGTGATGTTGCAGCGATATCGTTAGCGATATCTCTGCATGTAACGGGCCTTTAGTATACAGTATTATTAAAAAGTATTTACCACCTATCCTTGCATATTTCTACCAGTCTATCTGTGTCTTTGCCCAGATTCTAATGTCAGACAATGGAATACTTTGGCGGATGGCACCAAGGGTCGCTACTTCATTATGTGAAACGGAAACCTTTTGCTTCCTTTTGATTTAAAGGGTTATTCCAATCTCCAAATCCTGTCCCAATGTTTAGCAGGTATAGTAATAATAATATTAGCAAATCCTCCAATTAGAAGAAAAATTCTCCTGATTAGATGTCTCTTTCCTCATGTGCAGGGCATTACAGCTTAGGTATCCATGCTTATGACTATCATATAGTAACAATTGCTAGTGGTCATAAACGGACACCTGAGCTGCAATGTCCTGCACATGAGGTAAGAGACAGCTAATCAGTAAAACTATACTACTTTTCTAATTGGAAATATTTGTAATATTATTATTATTACACCTAATACATATTAGGACAGGATCTTGGAGATAGGAATATCCCTTTAAGGAACCGTTACTTAACTTTCAAGATCACCCATGTGAATTACAGTGCAATTTATTTCAAAGGGGTTACCCAGCTAAAATAAATGGTGAATAATATTATAGATGCTAAATGGTCTTAATTAGCTATTGGAACAAACATGGAGCCAGTCTGCTTCACACAGGACACCAATCATGTAGGAAATGCTCATTTCAATAGCTCAGCCAGCCCCCTTCAGACACAGTTGTGGTTAAAGGACCTCTCATTTCAATTACTAAAACAGCCCCCTTCTTTGTCACAGTCAATATTCAGAAGAAAGCCAATTTAAAGGGCTTGTCCACTACTTTGACAACCCTTTCTCATTCCCTATGTTTGCTCCTGTTAACATAATAAACCCTGTACTCCCCTTCTGTGTTGGCACTGTCCCAGCAGTGTTGGCACTCACTCTTCCGGAGTTCATGTAAGGATGTTATGTCAGGAGAGCCCTGTGCCCAATCAGCACCGGCTTCTCTGTCCCCATCTTCAAACCTAATCAAGTAATCAAGAGAGAGCTGCGGCTGGGAGCTGACATCTTTTTGATTACTTAACATACCAATCTTACATGAGCACTGCCAGAGCGAGTGCCGACAACGCTGGAACAGCACCAACATGGGAGGTGAGTATAAGCTTTTTTATTTTACAGTGCGCAGACATTCAGATTGGGAAGGGGTTGTCCGAATAGTGAAGCACCCCTTTAGCTTTTGAGATAAGAAGCCTCCTTTACAAACTTAGTTGTGAGAGGGTGGGGAAGAGAAGCCGCTCACCTCAAACCAATTCACCCTCCGATTCCCGGGCTCCTGTAAGGTGGCTGGCTCCCACCGTGAAGGTCAAAGAAAAATAATGATCCAGGGCCACATGTCCATAAACATGGGGTAGCTTTCTTCAAGAACAATTAAAAAGATGTGCATCCTAGCCGGACGCGTTTTGGACATTGGTCCTTACTCATCGGCATGAGTAAGGACAAACGTCCGAAAAGCGTCTGACTAGGATGCACATGTTTTTATTTTTTCTTGAATAAAGTTACCGCATGTTTATGGACATGTGGCCCTGGATCATCATTTTTCTTTGACCTTACAAACAATACAAGTTATGTGCTGATGCTAAAATAGATGATCTGTCGTCACCAGTGGCGTAACTTCAGGCCCAGGGGCCCGATGCAAAAGCTCCAATTGGGCCCCCACTTATTGCAAATCTTTTATAGCATTAGTCTTTTTCTATAGGCCAAAGGGACTTATGGGGCCCCACTCTAGGTCCTGCGATCGCAACCCCTGCACCTGTTGTAGTTACGCCCCTGGTCGTCACTTCTTAAACTGATGGTGTGACTCGGTGCATACTGACCACAACAACCAATATCAAAATAGCAGTTCAGTCAAACACGGGGGTGGGGAAAGACCAAAGGTTGCAAATATATAAATTTGCACCTTATGGTCTTTCCCATTCCCACCATGTTTAAGTGCAACTGTTATTTTGATAGAGGAAATGCTGTCTTGTCTAAAACAAAGGTTGTAGCTGAACATTGGGTCTCTTTTTCTATGAGAAGTAAGTTTGTTACTGAAACGAGCAGTCAAACAGTTGCTGGATTCCTTGAAGTGTCTGGATTTTTGCAGGGTCCTTGGAGAGTTGATTACTCTTCCTGGAGTCCCAGGGGTCTCCCTTTTTTATGGGAACCTTTTGGATGTTCTGAGAAAAGCTGTCCTTTCTCCCGACTTCCAACACTCGACAAACTTACTCAAACTTTTTTTTTTCAACACTGATCGTCTTGCGTCACTCATCTCAGGGAACCTTGTGCCAAGAGGCAAGGTAATGAAGGACACATCTGTACGCCTGCTCCTGATTCCAGATTACATAGACTAAAAGCCATTTTATAAGTATCATCTTCCCCGCTGCTAACTGTCCCTTTACTTTCATACACCGCATCAAAATAATAGCTTTACGCAGCTATAGGACATTAACCCTCAATCTAAAGTTCTTTTGAACTTTCCCAAGAACTTTTTGAACAGCGTTCAAGCTGCGTCCTATAAAAAGGTATCAAGCTGACGAGGCTGACGAGAGAATTTTACTAAATAAGGGAAAAGGGTTGTCGTAGAGTTTATAGGTCAGTGATAGCTCATAAAATAAATGGAACCATATTATACAGAGCTGGAATATCTGCAGACAAGATACAAGCCCGCTTCTCCGGGAAAGTTCTGATAGAGGTTGAGTCAATACTACAGCCGGCCCGTGTGCTCTGCACATTTTCCTTGGCACAAAATATTACTTTGACCTTCAAAAAGCAGTGACAAAGATGAATATAGAGTCAGTTCCCGGGTTCTTTGGACATGAGCTCTGTGTTTCTTATGTATACAGCTCCCCTTAACATGGGACGAAATTCTATATGGAATAATGTTTTCCTTTTCTCACTTTCCCGTCATACCTTTCTTTCTGGGACAAACTCATTATTTTATGTTCAACTTTTGCTCTCTGAACTGAGCCGTCTCTGTACAGTCCATGGCCTTGATTTGGCAGCGTTGCAAAAGTTCATCATATTGTATTGATGAGTAAGTAAAAATAGTCGTTAGTAAAGATGAGCGCATCCATTGTGGAGGATCAACTTAAGTCGAATTTGCTGAAATTTGCAGAGCTCCGCGATCTAATTCATTAGGATCAAAAAACAAAATGCCAGGCGTCATTTCACATAATACTAATAGTAATAATAATTTTATTCATATAGCGCCAACATATTCCACAGCACTTTGCAGTTCAGAAGGGATACAATACAATACAATGCTATATAATAATATAATACAATACAATACAGACAATACAAAAAATATATATATATTATTATTATTTATATAGTACCATTAGATTCATGGCACTTTCCATATGGAGAGGGTAGACGAGGACAAGTACAATATATATGGACAATCAGGTCATACAGATACAGGAGGGGAGAGGCCCTGTCCGCGAGGGCTCTATAGTCTAAGAGGGACGGGTGGGGATAGAGTAGGAGGGGGTAGTGCCTATAGTGAGACGGTGCGGTGAACCGGGTCTCATTGTAGTTGTAGCTGATGAAAGTGGTCTAGTGTCTTTGAAGTTCCGGTATAGAGTAGAATAGGTCTGTGATCAGGTTGTTCCCTTTATTGGAAAGAGTGCTAGCCTCCACATGAGTGTATGCGGTAAGAGTGTCTGAATGTTGGGGAGAAAGTTCCAGAGTATAGCAGATGCGCGAGAAATCTTGAATGCGGTTGTGAGAGGAGGAAACAAGAGGGAGTAGAGAAGGATCTTGGGAGGATCGCAAGGTGCGTGAGGGTAGGTATCGGGAGACCATGTCAGAGATGTATGGAAGGGACAGGTTGCAGATAGCTTTGTATGTCATGGTTAGTGTTTTAAACCGGGATCTCTGAGATGTGGGGAGCCAGTGAAGGGCTTGGCAGAGGCGGGAGACAGGGGAGTGGGAGGGAGATAGGTGAATTAGTTGGGCAGCGGAGTTTAGGATGGATTGGAGAGGTGCAAGGGAGATAGCGGGGAGGCCGTTAAGCAGGAGGTTGCAGTAGTCAAGGCGGGAGATGATGAGAGCATGGAGAAGTGTTTTAGCAGTGTCATGGTCAAGGAAAGTGCGAATCCGGGAAATGTTTTTGAGCTGGAGTTGGCAGGAGGTGGTGAGGGCCTGGATGTGGGGCTTGAAGGAGAGGGAATGTGGCGCCCCGCAACGAGTGCGTCACAGGAGGGTATTGCAGCCATAAATGCTGCAGCAATATTCTCTGACCCAGCAGTTATGTGGTTTACTCAGAGATCCATACCCTGCATGCATCACTTAGCATAGAGGGCCAATCAAGATCCTGGTGGGCGGAGTGCAAGGGTAGTGTGTAGTGGAAGTTTAGTCCAGCTTAGAGAGTTCTAGTCTCGGGTCTGGAGAAGCAACAGCAACTTAGAAGACCTCTGCAGATTCCCAGCTCTGCAACCTAGGAGAGGGGGTTGCGCAGTCGATGCAGCCCCCTGGCCACCTTCTGCCGGCCATCTCCTCACTTTCACCACGGTTGAGCACCATTACTCCCGGTGCACTACCAACTGAACTTGGGCATCAACATGCGGGTCCAAAACCATCCCGTGCCCTTATACAGCCGGTTTGCTGGTACCGAAGCTAGCAGCAGTTCACCTCTGCTATGCGAACCAGAAGAGTGGAGGAGCAGCTCTACAGGAGCACCCCACCATCGCCAAATCCTGTCGTCTAACCAGCGGTGTACCCACCAATGGACCCAAGGCTCCCCAAAACATCCATCACGTATACTTTGGATAGGGCATTCAAGCAGCCTCCCTGTACCTGATCTGGTATTCCTGGGCGACAACGGCAACCTACTTAGTTAGAATGGAGGAACACCGCAGATCTCTGAGGGACACCTATCATTGCTGAGTCCACCCGGCCTGCTACCTACAACTGTATGCCATGTACTGCTTGCTGGTTACAGTAAAGAACCCGTTACAGAGACTTACAGTGTCCGTGCTTCCTTATGATTACATCCGTCTGCACACAAGGTAACCGCAGCTGCCGCACAACATCTTAAGCAGCTCCAGCCTCCGGGGATCACCGCTCAGCCTGTGGGGAGCGTTCCAGCTTGCTGCTATCCATCCCCCGGAGGCCTCGCAGCGTCGGTAAAGTTACCGAACTACTCATAGGTGGCGTCACGAAACAATTAACCCCTTAATCTGTTCCCACAAGACGTCTCTTCTTTTTGATCTGCACTCAACCGGGCCCCACTACCGGTAGGCGCGGTCCACCCGTGACAAGGAGGAAGAAGCTACTGCCTGTCTAAACCGGAGTCCCGGCCACGGTGAGTCAGGAAGAGTCAAGGATTACCCCAGGACATTTGGCTTGGGTGACTGGGGAGAGTAAGCAGTCATTGACAGTGATGGATGGGTCGGATAGTGGGGAAGAGCGCTTTGGGGGGAAGACGATGAACTCAGTTTTGTCCATGTTCAGTTTAAGGAAGCAAGCAGAGAAGGATGAGATGGCGGACAGGGAATGTGGGATTTTGGATAGTAGGAAGTGATGTCAGGCCCAGACAGGTAGATCTGGGTGTCAAGTGAATGATGAAAAACCGGCTCCTAAACGAATGATTCATTTTCTTATATTTTATTTGTTATTCCATAGCGATAAAATAGACAACAAGGGAATACAGTCCCCCCCCCACCCCCGCTGAACGCGTTTTCGGACTAGCGTCCTTTGTCTACAGTATGTACTGAACAGTTTTCCCAAAGTATTTATACGTGTTAAAACCACTTCCTATGGAACACACATTGAATTTGATTAGGTCCTTTAATTAACCATTTGTAATCCGAGTTGAAGCTACCCGGTTGTTTGAGAGTGACAGCAGTCAAGCTAATCCTGTTGCAGCTCTGAAATATATATTGTATTTCTCGTCAACGTTTATCCAACACATAGTAATACATTATATCAATGCAACTAATTCAATATTAAATGTTGATGATTCATCATAGCAAACCATTGTTATTATCTTGCTGGATGAAATGCATTTTACTCATGAGGTGACTCAATCATCTGTTATTTCCATATGGACAAATCAATAAAAATATGCAAGATCCGATTTATAATTTAACCCATCAGGTATGCCGCCACACTTGAAATTACCCTTGGTTGTCAGCCAAGTGGATGATTGTACAGTACTTGTGAACAGAGATGGGGATAATATATAGTGAGTGGCTTCCTTGGGACACATCTATAGCCTTTTGAGAGCACCTTGTGCAAAACGGGATCCTGAAACAGGATTGGCATAAACTTGTGAATAACTTTCACAATCCCATCATAGTCCTGACTAAAACTTGTTGAAAAAGTGGGGACATTACTATCCTGTCCTGATCTCTTCCTATTTGTCCTACGGACAGTAATGGGTACCTCAGAATTTTACACAGGATCACTGTTAGATAAGAGGGAATCCCTGGATCGTTTCTGAACTTTATATAGAGTTCTATTCACACAACCCAGCTTGTATCCACTCAGTTTTTTATGCGATCCGCCTCCTCCTGATATGATTTTCTGTGGTACATGTTCTTTTTGCCCTAATTAGTTCACCAAGCGGTAACATTTTCAATGACATGTCGCGGGTGGCAACTCCCTGCATAAGGAGGGAGTTACCACTCACATGTTTGCGGTATAGCGTAGTGGCAATGGTCCCCGTCTCGCTGGAACCCTGCAACATGATGTCCAAATAGGGAGCCTCACTCCCATACATCGCATGGGTAAATCGAATATTGTACGGATTGTTGTTAATATATTCAATGAATTTCACAAACTCAGCAGAGCGTGTGGGGGAACACACCGGCGACGCCACTCCAAATTAGATGACGTCGTCGATGTACCTCCCCCACCATTTAATCTGCCGCCAAAAGGGGTTCCCCCGATAGTGTATGTAATTCCTCTCCCAGAACATCATGTACAAGTTTGCCAGCGACGGTGAAAACCCAGCCCCCATGGGCAACCGCATTGCTGTGCATAATACTAGAAATTGAAAATAATTAGTTCTCAGAAGATGCTCAGTGCACATGATCATAAATTGTTGTACATCTTGTGAATATAAACCAGATAGGGACAGAATGTCAGTAAGTGCCACAATTGCATAACATGAAGAATGCATGAGTAAAGGGAGACCACTCGCAGGTGACCCAATGATAGCCCTCTAACCCCCGATCTCCCTCAGCTCATGCAACAAGTGTTTGCAATCCTTGATGGAACCTATGGAGTCTTCCAACAGTGGCTGTAACATAGAATCAAGCCATTCAGATAGCTTTTCGTTAACCCCCCCCCTATGCCTGCCACAATAGGTGTTAGTGTGGGGGGAAACTGCTCTTTATGTGTCTTTGGTAAAGTGTGAAAGATAGGGCACACTGGTTTCTCTATGTATATATGTTCCTTCATCTTAGCTGTTATAATGCCCAGAGAAACTCCCTCATCTGGCAACATAAGAAGATCTTCCTGTACTTTCCGAGTGGGATCCGCAATCAAAGGACGGTAAGTATTAGTATCATTCAATAAGGCCATTACTTCTCTATGGTATAAACATTTATCCATAACAATACCTGAACCGCCTTTGTCTGCGGACCTTACAACTATGTATGGATTGTTTTTTATTTAGTTCAGAGCATCTCTCTCAGATCTAGTAAGATTGTCCTGCACTTGTACACCAGAGTTCAGTATATTTCTTACTTCCCTCTTTAGTGTATGTTGGAACTGGTCCATTGCTGGAACCCAAGAATTTACCGGGTAAACGAAGGGGGTAGGAATTCTGTCGCTAGCAGCTGAGATTTGTGTTAATATTACTGACTCCGCACCTAAATTCCTCAATTCAAGCACAGAAATCTGGTCAGTAACACACATAGATAAAGTAATATGGTTAGGCGGCCGTCACACGGTTCAATATCGCTAGCGATATTGTTAGCGATCACGTGCACGCGCGATTGCTAACAATATCGCTCACATCGCTGGTGAGATGTCACACAGACAGACTCACCAGCGATGTGGAGCAGCGAGATCGCTGGTAACTATGGTACACATCGGGTTACTAGGTGCCGCGCGGCGCTTAGTAACCCGACGTTTACCATAGATACCATCTCCCAGCATAGGCTCTGCCGCTGGGAGATCGTTCATCGTGGTGTCACACACCACGATGTCACAGATTGATCAAACGATTATCGCTTGATATGAGCTCCGGCTCTCAGATCTGCGATGTAACGATCAAGCGATTTTACATTGTAAAATCGCTTGATTGCACTCAGCGACGCACAAACGATATCGGTTAGCGATAAAAACGCAGATCGCTTAAGTGATATCGTGCATTATATTGATGCGTGTGACGGCCGCCTTACTGATATCTATATTCACTGCGCTGTCAGTGTGGCCAGGGTCATGTGTAACATCACTATAAATATGCCTCTTGATGGTTAATGCTCTGACAAATTTATTTATGTCACACAAAGTGTTCTTTAAATTCCCCCTGCAAGATGGTGCAAAATTCAAACCCCTCGTTAACACATCAATATCTGATGATGATAGCATCAACAATCATTTTCATCATTCATTTGCATTGAGAGGATTCCAGAGTTCCTTACCTGGCACCAACGGCTACACGTGAGTCCTGTGGAGCATACTTCCCCTCCCCCCTTTCCCAAGGATTATCAGATCTGAGTGTCGTCGGCATAGAGATGGTACTGGAGACCTTGGGACACAATGAGTTGTCCTAGGCCGAGAGTAGTGGTTCCAGAACCGAGCCTTGGGGGACACCGACGGATGGGGGTAGGGCAAACAGGAGGTATGGGAGTGGGTGACGCTTAAAGTCCGGTCCGTTAGGAATGAGGAGATCCAGGATGGGGCTAGGTCAGTGATGCCAAGAGATTCCAGGATCTGGAGTAGGAGGGACTGGTCAACAGTGTCGAAGGCAGCAGAGAAGTCGAGGAGGACGGAGTAGTGTCGCTTGCTCTTGGCAGTCAGTAGGTTGTTGGTGACTTTGATAAGGGCTGTTTCGGTGGAGTGGTGGGGTTGGAAACCGGATTGTAGGCAGTTGAAGAGAGAGCAGGAGGAGAGGTGGGAGGACAGTTCTGAATGGATGTTTTGTTCAAGTAGTTTAGAGGCGAAGGGGAGAAGAGATATGGGGCGATTGTTGGAAACGTTTTTGGGTGCAAGAAAAAAAAACGCATGCTTTTTTTTAACATGAGGCCCTATGGGAAACGCATCTGTTAACGCATGGTACATATAGGTACCATCCGTTAATGCATAGCATTTTTTAGATGCAAAATGGCATTTTACAAAAACGGAATCAGGTTTTGGAAAAGGCAGATAACCGGATTGTTATGTGTGACCCTGGCCAAAACCTGATTCCGTTTTTGGAAAATGACATATTGAATCTAAAAATTGCTATGCGTTAACGCATGGTACCTATATGTACCATGCATTAACGGATGCATTTTCCATAGGGCCCCATGGTAAAAAAATGCATGCGTTTTTTTCCCACACCCAAAAATGCTGCTAGCAGAGTATTTTGTGCACGTTTCAAAAACGCATAGCGTTTTTTTAGTGCACTTTAGACAATGCATTTCTTTGATTTGCAGCCTATGGATCCGATAATGGATTCGTTTTTCAACAAAATCTAAGTTGAAAAACAGATGCTTTTAGCGGATCCAGGGCTTATGTGTGACCCTGGCCTTAGTCGGGGATAGACCTATGCCAGCCCTTCCTTTTATCCGATAGCTTTGAGATCTAGCCTGCAGTTCAGTGGCGAGGCCAGTCAGTATAAAGATGGTGGAGCTAGGAGAACCACGCAGCAAGTGCCCTGTCCTGTGTATTGTGATTACGTTTGTTGCCAGTAAAGTACAAAACGTTTTCAGCCACGGTGGACTCTTTCTTTGGAACCAAAAAGGGAAAAGGCCGGTGACCAGGAGGCATTGAAGCGGCATGGTAAAGTAAGTGTTCCACCAACACAACCCGTGCATGTAGTGTTCCGAGTGCGGGGTCGAGGTGGAGAACCCCTCACCCATGACCACTTCCGTGACTGCCGCACTCAGCCCCCGTTTTACATGTGAACACAGCCTTAGTTTTTACTAAACAGACCAAACTCAACTAATACAGCTACCAGATCGATTCATTTGCAGAATGCAAAGTGGAATCTCCAGCAGCGATAGAGAGCGGCGGCGTGGAATGAATCCGTCTGCAGTCATTCCTGCACGTAGCACAGTTAGATCACTCTGAACGATGCCAGCCAGTTTTCAAGGAAGGCTGAAACGTGATCTCGCCATGTCTCAATTCATGATCTGAGCTACAGTATGTAAAAGAGGAACAGCAAAGCTGCCATAATACAAAACAACAAAATCTGCTGTACTGTATGTACCAGGCAGCCGGTCCATCTGCAATGCAGAGCCCACGGCTTATGTTGCATAGTTTGCGAATTACGTAACGTCCCAGATGTGAACCATGAAAACGTCCCCAGAAGTTATCTTTTATGCGTTTCCTCATCCTGAGCAGGAGCACAAAATGTTAAGAATATTGTGAAGTGGAGAGTAAGATGCAATTTATTTCACATATAATGAAATAAATATAATAAAAACATCGCAGAAGCGTCCTGGGCCATGGAGCCGGAGGAACCGGAGCATGACAAAAGGATTCTTCATATCGTTCCTTAATTCCCTTTTTCACCTACCGGCATCTCGAGTTCTGCATCAGGCATAAGTTAGCAGTTTTGATCTTAGCTCTTTTTTACCAATGCGTAAAATGTTTTATTACACAACAAGATCCCAAATTCCTTATTAATCTGGAGTTTCTCACCACAAACTGCATTAGATTTTAACCAGCCATTGATTTCAATCGGGGCCATGTAAGGAATAATGCGGATCAGTCATGAAAATATGCTGCTTTGTTATCATGGATCGAATAACTATGAAATGAATTTGGGTGAGGGTCACTCTCTAAAGGGAATAAGTCATCAGAAAATGACCTACTGAATAAATCAGGTTTGTGTGTTAAGTATAGTTCTTTTAAAAGCCATTAGACCTTATATGACACTAAGGGTACCGTCACACCTGGCGATGTCGGCAGCAATTTTATAGGCGTTGCTGGGGCGTGGCCTATCGATTCTGACATCGCCGATGCGACGCCTAATGTGAATAGGCGAGGGCGACGCATTTGAGTGGTCGCCTGGTTTCACAGCAATGCTCTGAAGCCAGGCGAGAACTCTGGAGCGATGTGTACACATAGCCCCATGTAAACGGGGGATGGCGATCTCATAGGCGACGGGAGCCATAGGCTCCCATGTTATGCGATCGTCACTGGTGTTTTTAGACACCCCAGCGGCGACGCCGCCTGTAAGATTGCCGGTGCGTAGCCGGAGGTGTCACTGCATGTAAACACTGGCGTGGCGCCAAAAATGTGCACGCTCCCAACCGTCGCCGCCGACATCTCCGGCGACGTCACCTTGTGTGATGTGGCCCTTAGCCCTTATATGAGACTCACATTACTGTTTTAAATAAAGCAAGAAAAAGGATTTGTGATTTATTTTCAACACGTTTCAGAGATCAACTTCTTCATCAGGAAATATAACATCCATCATGGTATTTGATCTGGGAATTATCATATTAAAGATCTATATAAACAAGGAGATAGTATAAGGCAGAGTTCAGAAAAACGCACCGATTGCAGCCAAATGAAATCTAGCAAGGCACTTAGCAGGATGTGGTCAGACCCCATTAAATAATGCAGAAGCAGGTGCACAGAACTACCCTCAACCTTCTGACTCACCGCGGCCGGCTGACTCCGGTTTAGACAGGCGATTCTTCTCCTTCCTTGTCACGGGTGGACCGCGCCTGCCGGTAGTGGGGCCCGGTGTAGTGCAGATCAAAAGTGAAGACGTCTTACGGGAACAGATTAAGGGGTTTTAATTTGTTTTCTTCGTGACGCCACCTATGAGTAGTTCGGTAAGGGCTACCGACGCTGCGGGACCCCCGGGGGATGGACAGCAGCAAGATGTTACGCTCCCCACAGGCTGAGCGGTGATCCCCGGGGGCTGGAGCTGCTCAAGATGTTGTGCGGCAGCTGCGGTTACCTTTTAGTTAATGACGGACAGTTCATAAGGAATCACGGACACAGACAGTCTCTATAACGGTCTTTACTGTAACCAGCAGGCAATACATGGTATACAGTGGTTGAGTAGTAGACCGGGTGGACTCAGCAGTGATGGTGTCCCTTAGAAATCCGTAGTGCTCCTCCATTCTACCTACTTAGTTCCTTCTTGCCAGCGTCGCCCAGGAATACCAGGTCGGGTACGGGGAGGCTGCTTCAATGCCCTATCCATGATGTACGTTCTGGATGTTTTGGGGAGCCTTGGATCCCTCAGTGGGTACACCGCTGGTTAGACGACTGGAAACTGGCTGGTGGTGGGGTGCTCCTGTAAAGCTGATCCTCCACTCTTCTGGTTCGCGTGGCAGAGGTGAACTGCTGCCAGCTTCGGTACCAGTGAACCGGCTGTGAGTTGTGGGCACGGGAGTCTTTTGGGAACCCGTGTAGAAATGCCCAATCCCGGTGGTTAAGGCCTCAGGTGCTGACACCCGACCGGTGACGGCCCAGGGGCCCGCACGGGGTGCGGAGCCCCGCTCCTCTCCAAGCTCTAGTCTGCTCTCTTCAGGTTCTAGACTTCTTCTTCAACTATCTAGACCATTGTGTGTTCTGCTGCACTACCCTAACACTCCGCCCACCAGGACCTAGGATTGGCCCTCTATTCTAGGTGTTTGCATGTTGGGTTGGATTTCTAAATTAACCAGGTCATTGCTGAGTCAGAGGATATTGCGGCTGCATTTGTGGCTGCAATACCCTCCTGTGACGCACTCGTTGCGGGGCGCCACACTTCCATACATGGGGGAGGTGATTGCCTGTCCTCCCATGTACCGCTGTGCTAAGCTGAGAACCACAGACCTTTGCAGCAGCTCTAGCAACTTGGTCAGTCTCTGTCGGTTCTTGTGACTCGCCCCAGCAGGGACTGTGGGGTACTCGGAACCAGGCCCTCTTCATCGGCGTCGGGGCTGTGGGGATGCTGTCATGGTGGTGTGATCCGGTCCGTGGTCCCTTGTCGTGTGATCAGTAAACTAGGGGAATTTGAAAAGGGGTAAAAGGAAAAAGTAAAATGAATAAAAGAGTTTTTGTCATGACGCCACCCGTGGAAGGGCCGGACCTCTAGGAATGATGGAGTTGCAGCTGAGATAGCATGAGGCTACACAGGGGAGAGCGGGTCCCCATGGCTTCCAGAGTTAAGGTGATTTGGGGTGATGGGAAGACAGCAGAGTTGAGCTGGCTGGAGAGCTGGATCAGGGACACTCAGGGGGCAAGGCCAAACAGCAAGTTCTGAAAAATAAAAAAAAAACCTCTGTTAAATGCTGCTGAAGAGGGAGAGAATGATTGGCAGCGGTGGGCAGATTAAACATGCAGGGGGTGTGAATCTGCCCTTTGGCTCCTGCCCCTAGCCACCTCCTTAATGGCTGCAGCATGTAAGTTTTCTAAGTGTATTATCTCGGGGTACAGGGCTGCTGAAGTGCTGGGGGACCCCTTGCCTGGATGCTGCAGACATGCTGCATCCAGTGCTGTAATTAGATCACCATGCCTGCTTTGGTGACAGGTCCTCTTTAAAGGAAATTCATCACCAGTTTTAGCCAGCTAATCTGAGAGCAGCATAATGTAGAGACAAATACCCTTATTCCAGCAATATGTCACTCACTGGGCTGCTGAGTTTAATTTTGATAAAAACACTGTTTAATTAGCAGCAGCTTATTAGAGAACTACTTGGTATGCTGCCAGGTACTCAAGCATATCCATTAGATGACAAAAAGCTGCTAATCAGTGGTGTGGGCGGGGTGCTAGAGCTCCACATTCAAATAACTGCTAGCGCTACAGTTGTGTGTGACTATTGGTATATAATTTAGAATTGACCAACATTCTTTATTTATTTCTGTTGTTTTAATAATTGTTGAACTGGATCTGTAAGCAACAAGAAACTTCCTGTATGGAAAATAAAACTTTGCCAAAATTCTGCATGGTTTGTAGAAAGTTGAGATACCATATTTTTCTGACTATAAGACGCACTATTTTTCCCAAAAATGTTAGGGTAAAGTGGGGGTTGCGTATTATAGTCAAAATATATGAACTGTGTGACTGTGGGGCCGTGCTGATTGGGAGCTGCAGCTCTGGAGTGGCTGAAGGAGGCTGGCATAGCCTGCAGAGGCAGCGAGAAGTCATGTTCCCCCACTCATTAAACTACTGTAATATGCACTGCACTCTCACTGTCCACCTCTCAGCACTGAAGCTGATGCCAAAGTGGGCGGAGGAGCAGCGTATATTATAAGTATACACCCACCTATATCACTGTATGTGGCCCCCATGCTGCTGCACACCAGAAAATAATGTAATATACCTCTCTGGCACTCCCTTCCGTCTCTCCCTGCTTGCCGCACTTCCCGTATTGAGTCCTCCTGCATTCCCATCATCCGATCATGTGACTGGCACAGCACAGTGATGTAATTACTGCATGCCCTGATCATATGATTGGATGTCGGCACACAGGAGTGTGGCGCCCCACTATGCAGACGTCACAAAGAGGTACTGCACCCGTAAAAGAGGTGCAGATACTCCAGCTGTAGGAGGATCATAGGATGGTGGGTGGAACCCATTTTTCAGCACTCCCACACTAGATTACACAGTGGGAGGTTACCCGGGAGGGAATAAAACCACTTCCAGGGGGAACAAGGAGGTCTTTTCCCTATTGGTCTTTTGACCGAGGTCTTGGGTCCTTTGCCTCTATGTCAGTGAGCGTAGGGTCTCTCGGCTGAGGGACCAGGAGAAATGGAGGAAAGAGAGAGGGCTTAAAGAAAAGAAAGCTTTCCTAGGAGAAGAATAGCCAGTTTGGAAAGGGCCGTCAGCAGGCCTCCCAGAAAGCTTACCAGGCACCGGAGCCCGCACCTGTGGGATACTTCAGGACCACAGAACATCCGGAGACCCGTGGAGCACACACCAAGGGTTCCATCATACCACCTAAGATCCACCTGCAGCCACCCGTTAGCTACTTGTGGTAACATCTCATACTGAACTGTAAACTGCAACCTCCATGTCATGAGTTTCCAGTAAAGTACCCGGAGAGAAGTGAATTCAACTCTGCTGCATTTCTTTTTGAATGACTTTGTTCCCCTGCAGGAACGCTGCCCCAGAGGTTCCAGTCCTACCTGTGGCAGCGCTGGTGCAAATCACCAGGAACTACAGGTGGCGTCACAACAGCAAACTGTATATGATCCCCTGTACATAAACCCCTATTTTGAAGTGTCACCCAGGACATGGGATCAGGAGCGGCCACCACGTCCCGTGACAACCGGAGCATTAACCCTTGCCGCCTGATAGCCGAGTACCCCGGAGCCTGGGGCTCGACAGGAGCACTCACGACGCGGAACAAACAAGAAGAGATGGAGGGGAGCACCGGAGAGTTAAGTTACATTGTTTATTATTTTCCTGTGTGCGGAAGCATGGGTGCTATATCCAGTGATGGGGGGTGGCCATATCCAGGATGTGGGCCATAGCTAACATGGAGCGGGGCTATATCCAAGATGGTGGTGTGTATATATAATATGGAAGAGGGCTATATCCAGGATGGGGGGCCATAGCCATGTTGAGGGGCCATGTACCACCATGGGGGGGCCATATCCAGGATGGGGTAATGTATCTGGATGGGGGGGTGCTATATCCCAGTATGGGGTGCCATATTCTAGCATGGGGATGGGGGGCCATATCCCAGGCTTAGAATTATATACCAGGATGGTGGGGCCCTAACCACGATGGTGGACAAATATTACCTACAATGCGCCCAGAATGGGGACATTACCCCATAACTGTCAGCAGCAGAATAAACACTGCATTAAAAACACTGCCGACGCTAACTCAAAAACATTTCCTGGATCCGTTCATTACTCGACCTCGACACTTGTCCATGCCCTCACCATCTCTTGCCTCGATTATTGTAAGCTCCTGCTCACTGGCCTCCCCTCTAGCACTCTTGCACAACTCCAATCTATCCTGAATTCTGATGCCCGACTAATCTACCTGAAAGAGAGAGTCAGGGTTGCAGCTGTCTGGCCAAAATAAATGGGGTGCATCAGCAAGGGGTAAAGTGGGGAAGGCGAGAGAGAAGTAGAGTATACCCCTATAAGGCTAAGCACGACCCATGTTGAATATGCAAAATTGTGATTTTATTTAATTCTGTTGGCTCTTTTTTGCCTATCACTTTTTGATTATTAAATAAAATCACAATTTTGCATATTCAACATGGGTCGTGCTTAGCCTTATAGGGGTATACTCTACTTCTCTCTCGACTAATCTACCTGTCTCCCCGCTATTCCCCGACCTCTCCTCTCTGCCAAGTCCTCCACTGGCTCCCCATTTCTCAGAGGTCCTGGTTTAAAACACTAATTTTCACCTACAAAGCCGTTCACTGTCTCCTCCATACATCTTTGACATGGTCTCCCGAGACCTACCCTCACGCAACCTGCGCTCCACTCACAACCTCCTCCTCTGCTCCCCCTTTATCTCTTCTTCCCACCACCGTATACAAGACTTCTCTCATGCATCCGCTATACTCTGGAACTCTCTGCCCCAACATTTCAGATGCTCACTTACTCTGGAAACCTTCAAAAGAAACCTGAAGACTCACCTTTTTCAAGAAGCCTACAACCTGCAGTGAGCCTCAGTCAACCAAACCAGAACAACACCAACTACATTCCTCTCCTAATGTATCCGTAGCGCCCAAGCTTTGGGGTACTCGGGTGTCAGGCTGCAAAGGCTTAACGCACCTGTTGTCATGGGGAGTGGTGGCCGCGCCTGATTCCGTGTCCTGGGATATCTTTCAAAAAGGGGTTAATATTTACAGGGGATTATATACAAAGATTGTCGTGACGCCACCTGTAGTTTCTGGTGATGTTTCCCCTGCGCCGCCACAATCCGTCGGAGGTAGATGGTACTGCAGCAAGTTGGTGAAGTCCTCCACAGGTAGGACTGGACCTCCGGGGCAGCAATCCTGGATGGGAACAACTTCATTTCAAGGAAAAACAAGCAGAGTCCAAAGTCACTGTTCCTCCGGGTACTTTACTGTCATTTGCATTAATGGCATACAAACATTACAGTTCAGCACTCCTGATGGTATGAGGACAGATAGCTTAACGGGTGGCTGCAGGCAGATCCTAAGTGGTATGGTGGACCCTTAGTCCACCTGCCTTTGTGCTCTTTTCCCGTATGTTCCTTTCCTGCTTCCCAGTAATGGTGTGAAGCCTGGTGACGTAGCCTCCCTGGCGGTCTGTTTAGGTCTTGAATTTTTTGCTAAAAGCGGGCTTACCCGCGTTCGCGGCAGATGCGGTAAAAAAACCGCATCTGCCGCACTTGCCGCATAGCTGCCGCACTTGCGGCGCGGTTGCGGTAATCTGCAGGGAACCAACCACCTCGGATGACCCTCATACACTGTTAATATGTGCCCCTGCAGCCTAGTAAACCATTAGCAGCACTGTTTTTGTGTGAAAAGTGGCTGCAGTAGAAGTGAGATAATGATGTTATACACTTACATGCCTGCGTACTTGAGGGCGTCTCCCTGTGTGTGCTGGGACTTGTGGGCTGTGCTCATCATGTCTGCTCTCCCCTCCCTTATGCACGCCCCCTCTCAGCCTGCTATACTGTGTGAGGCTGATTGCGTCATAAAGGGGCGGGGCTAAATCGCGGCATCCCGGTAGCCCCGCCCCTTTACGACGCAATCAGCCTCACATCACTATAGCAGGCTGAGAGGGGGCGTGCATAAGGGAGGGGAGAGCAGACATGATGAGCACAGCCCACAAGTCCCAGCACACACAGGGAGACGCCCTCAAGTACGCAGGCATGTAAGTGTATAACATCATTATCTCACTTCTACTGCAGCCACTTTTCACACAAAAACAGTGCTGCACATGGTTTACTAGGCTGCAGGGGTACATATTAACAGTGTATGAGGGTCATCCGAGGTGGTTGGTTCCCTGCAGACAGTGGCGGATTATAATGAGGTCAATATGGGCAGTTGCCCCGGGCCCAGTGCTTTGGGGGGGCCCCACCAGCTCAGGGTAACTTGCCCCATTATAATCCGCCACTCTCTGCACTGCTGCTGCCCTGCCCCCCTCTTCCTCCCGCATGTCATGACGTTGGACACATGCGGGAGGACCTTGGTAAGTGAACGCGGGTGCCGGCACCTGCCCGCTGTGTACTTCTCTCCTGTCAGTGTGCGGCTGCAGCTTTGTTCCTCCTCCTCTCTCTCCTGCTCTGCACCCGGCCGGCTCCACTCTCTGGCTGGCTTTCCATAAGCCACGACCTCTGGCTGACGTGCAACTTTCCAGCCAGAGAGGAGCTTTACGTCACTGTCGCACTCTGTAGGACGGCAGGCATTGGAGGTTCGGCTGCATTCAAGTCTGATTTTGGCGGGGGCTGGGAACACTGTCTCGGAGACTGTGAGCCCGGGCCGGCGGTGATATACTACAATAGTAAGATAAGAAGCTGTCTAAACTGTGAAGTATTTACGTCTTGCTTGGGATGGGGGAAGGAGGGAGGGAGAGAGCTACTGTACATATAGCAGCTGCAGGCAGCATTGTAAAGACACTGAATCTTATGAGTGTCTATGTGTCTGTATCTCTGTATATATGTTGTGTGTCTCTGTATGTATGTTAGTATGTGTGTTTGCGTGTCTTTGTATGTTAGTATGTGCTTGTGTGTATACATGGTTGTGTCTTTGTATGTTAGTATGTGCTTGTGTGTATACATGGTTGTGTCTTTGTATGTTAGTATGTGCTTGTGTGTATACATGGTTGTATCTTTGTATGTTAGTATGTGTGTGAATATAGGTGTATTTTTTTATGTATATACGTGTATGTCTGTGTGTGTGTATATGTGTATTTATATGTGTGAATGTATATATGTGTATGTCTTCATGCCTGTATGTATGTATGTGTGTGTTTGTGTGTGTATATGTATGTATATATGTGTTTGCCTGTGTGTGAGTGTGTATATATATATATATATATATATATAGTATATGTATGTACTGTATATATATATATCATTGCAACGTCACTGTTTTTGTGACATTGCAGCGACCTCGTAGCGATGTCGCTATGTGTGACAGGTACCAACGATCAATGATCAAGCTCGCTGATCGTTGGTTTATGGTCAGGACCATAAATCTGTTGTTGGTCTCCCGCTGGTCAGCACGCATCGGCGTGTGTGACGGGGCCAAATGACCAGCGATAAGCGGAGCAGGCTGGTAACCGTGGTAACAGCGCCTAGTTACCTGATGTATACCCTGGTTACCAGCCATATACCCTGGTTACCAGCCTGCTCCGCTCACAGGCTGGTATCCAAGGTACAAAGCGCTGTCTCTAGTTACCCGCTGAGTATGTTGGATACCAACCTGTAAGCGGAGAAGGCTGGTAACCAAGGTATACATCAGGTAACTAGGTGCTGCGCACTGCCTAGATGCCAGCTGTTATCATGGTTACCAGCCTGGCAGCCGAAGCTAGACATTGTGGAAAAGAATATTTTATTCTTTTCCATGATGTCGCTGGTTCACTGCTCGCTGATCACTGGTGAGTCTGCCTGTGTGACAGCTCACCAGCGATCAGATACCGATCAGCTAGCGATGTCCCAGCGACCCGATCATTGGTCGGATCGCTGGGACATCGTATCGTGTAACGGGGTCTTTCCACATGATGGATGGATCAGCGCTTTGCCTGCCACTCTAAACCTTTTAGGTCACACTGTCAAACATTGACAGAATGATTTAAAGCAGCATGGCAGGGATTGCGCTATTCACTGTCGACATCAGCGGCCCCATGTCGCAATCGCGGGGCGTCAATGTGTTGCCATAACAGCATGCAGGGTCCTCATCAGATCCCTGGCTATCATGACTTCCTGTGCGCGATGCTTGAGCAGCGTTGCTGACAGGAGATGATCATTTGTGCTGTGCAGAGCTGTGGATCATCAGGGCTCTGTACAGCTCTAGCGATCAGACAGTGCATTGCTGAGGTGCCCTAAGGAGCCAAGTGAAACAAGGTAAAAGTGAATTTTTATTTTTTTTTTTAAATCTAGAAAAAATAAGAAAAACTCAAAGTTCAAATCGCCCCCCTTGGAAAATAAAACTATTGACAAAAAACATACACACCTTTGGTATTACTGCGTTCAGAAATGCCCGATCTATCAAAATATAAAATAAGTTTCACCGCACTTGGAATATTTTCCCATTTTTCAGTACACTATAGTGACAGAAAAATATCTCCTATCATTGGGATGGAGGATAAGCTGTTTTTTTTAAATATCCCTTTAAATCTATAAGGCCTCTATTTAGTGATTACACTATGACTCCTATGGTTACTAAGGGTACCGTTACACGTCGCAATATCGTTTCAATATCGCCTGTAACTTCACGAGAGCACGCACGTTTTTGGCACTTGTCCAAGATCGCATAGATGTCATACAGGGAGATATCGGCAGGCAACGCAACTAGGATGTTGTACGCAACGTACGTGCGATGCGTATGAGCAACCCAGCGAACGATCCTTAACATTGTAGTGAATAGGGAAGTTGCTGGCAACATCGCTATTGCTTCTTCACACAGAGCGATCATGCCACATCGCTGATGCAACATCGCCTGGTTGAACAGCATGCACAATCTCATTGCAATGTCGTCCCTCCGATTTATTGCAGTCGCATCAGCCTGTTACATGACACAACGCACGAACGATATCAACTGCAACTGACCACACCACGTGACTTTTGGTCGATGTTGCATTGCGATATCGCGACATGTAACGGTACCTAACGGCTACTGATAAAAAATCTAAATATTTTAGTTCTGTCCTGTGCAGGACACCATTGAATGGGAATAGTGCAGTCTAATATACTATTCCATACTTTTTTTGTGTCATATACTACCAGATGGACACACAGGGCCTTTTCACATCTGCATTTTGGCTGCGTTTGCATGCATTTTTACTGCTAAAACCACATCCAAACACATGCGTTAGCGCACCCACAGGCTGCAATGCAAAAAACATTGCAAACACATGCAAAACGCATATCATTTTGCAAAAACGTGAGCTGCTGCATCTAGGGCTGCGTTTGCTAAAATGCATGCGTTTTTGCATGTGTTTGCAATGTTTTTTGCATTGCAGCCTATGGGTGCGTTAACGCATGCGTTTGGATGCGGTTTTAGCAGTAAAAATGCATAAATGCAGGCCAGCCTTAGATGTGAACAGGGCCATAATGTAATATTCTATATGGTCAGGCTCTGGTGCTTCCAGCAATTTTCCCCTAACCATCAGTATTCGCATTTCATACTTGCTGTCATGCGCCCATTAGAGTCATATACACACATGGTGCAGCCGCACACTGCGATTAATGTATGCCTGAACTTCAGTATTGATGTAGTCATTAAAAATATCAGGAAAGCGGCCGTCAGACGCTTCCATATCGCTAACGATATTGTTAGCGATCACGTGCACGCGCGATCGCTAACAATATCGTTTACATCGTTGGTGAGCTGTCACACAGGCAGACTCACCAGCGATGTGGAGCCGCGATATCGCTGGTAACTATGGTACACATCGGGTTACTAGGCGCCGCGCGGCGCTTAGTAACCCGACGTTTACCATAGATACCATCTCCCAGCATAGGCTCTGCCGCTGGGAGATCGTTCATCGTGGTGTCATACACCACGATGAAGCTGTTTGTTAAATCGTTCATCGCTAGATATGAGCTCCTGCTCTCATATCTGCGATGTCACGATCAAGCGATTTTACATTGTAAAATCGCTTGATTACATGCAACGATGCCCAAACGATATCGCTTAAGCGATCAAAAAGGAGATCACTTAAGCGATATCGGGCTTAAAATTGTAGCGTGTGACGGCCGCCGTACTTAGCAAATTTAGTTTGAACAGCACAAAAGCCTCCAACTACGTCAAAGTGACCTAAATCTAGATGGTCAGTAAGGCGGCCGTCACACGGAACGATATCTTGCCCGATATCGTTTAAGCGATCTGCTTTTTGATCGCTTAAGCGATATCGGGCAAGATATCGTTGCATGTAATCAAGCGATTTACGATGTTAAATCGCTTGATCGTGACATCGCTGATCTGAGGTTCGGTTCTCAGATCTAGCGATGAACGATGCAACGATCTGCATCATCGTGGTGTATGACACCACGATGATCCATCTCCCAGCGACCGCGCCTATGCTGGGAGATGGTAACTATGGTACACGTCGGGTAACTAAGCGACGCGCGGCGCCTAGTTACCCGATGTGTACCATAGTAACGAGCGAGATCGCGGCTCCGCATCGCTGGTGAGTCTGTCTGTGTGACATCTCACCAGCGATGTGAGCGATATTGTAAGCGATTGCGCGTGCACGTGATCGCTTACAATATCGCTAAAGATGTCGCAGCGTGTGACGGCCCCCTTACACTCATGTCCTCTCTCCACAGGTGTGCGGCCTTATTTGTTGAATAGGTATTGGAGTGTGTGGCCCCTGCAGGACTCGGCATCCGTATGCACCCATATGTCTCACATAAGGTTTAAATTGTGAGCTCTGCCTGGTTCACGTTTCAAATTCAGATGAGGCTGGATTGACAAATGGACAATAGTGTTTAGGGATCAGCCATATTAAGGGTATGTGCACATCAGTAGTTTTGTGGGCTGTTTTTTAGCGTTTTCCGTCGGCGGTTTCCGCTGAGTTTTATGTTAATTTATGTTAATCCTAGCCACCGGTTGGATTAACATGCTAGTCAATGGAGTTTAGAAAACGCTGTCTACATTAGAACGTTTTTATTCTTGTCGTTTTCAGTTTATTCAGCGTTTTTCCACCGGTTTTCAAAGATAGAGCAAGTGACTTCTTTTGATCGTTTTTCCAGCGGTTCCAGCATAACAAGTGCAGCAAAGACCAGTCTGGAAATCGCTAAGAAAAACGCCGGGGAAATCGCCAAGAACACGCTGTACAAACTCTGATAAACCGATCACAAATCGTTAGCAAAACGCTAACAAAACGAGGGACACTGCTGAGCTCAGAAAACTCAGTTACTGCCAGTCTCCACCGGTTCCCGGTCGGTCTGCAAAGATGCAGAAACGACTGATGTGCACATACCCTAAAGATACACCTTGATGTGGTTGGAGGCTTTTCAACTCTAAAGGTACCGTCACACGCGGCAATATTGCTAGGCAGTTTCACTGGCAATTTGCTGGTTGCAGTGAAATCATGGACACATTGTTCCACTTGTACACAGCCACAAAATAGAACAATGTGTCCATGATTTCACTGCAACCAGCAAATTGCCAGTGAAATTGCATGCAATGTTGCGACGTGTAACGGTACCCATAGGCTAAGTGCACACTGTGCATATTTGTTTGTGCTGTTTTTTTCCAGCCTCAAAAACGCAGCTGTTAGCAAAAAAGCATGCATGTTTTTTTTGTATGTAACCACTGTGCTTTTCTGCACAAAAAAGCACAAGATAAGGCTAGGGTCACATTAGCGCTATTAGCTGTGCTCAGGGGGGTCCGTTAAAAACATAGGATTTGGCAGGATGGACGCAGTGTTACTGCAATGGTAACTCTGTCAGCGCTGTCAACACTGTGTCCAGCCTGCCAAATCCTATGTTTTAACGGACCCCCCTGAGCACAGCTAATAGCGCTAATGTGACCCTAGCCTAATTTACAGGGACTTTAATAAACACACTGAAAAACGCACATAGGCTAGGGTCACACCTGCGTTAGTTTTAAGCGGATTCGTCAGCTATAAAGCTTAGTTTATTCCAGCCTGAGCGCATAACGTTAATGGAATGGAACGCTGTGCTCAGGCTGTATATTGATTGCTATGTTTACTGGTAAGCAGCCCAGCCGGAAGCTTCATTCACAAGGACCGGACCTGCGCTTTTACTGAGTGCACAGAAAACGCGGTTTGCAGCGTTTTTCCGTCACATGACCCATCACATGGGAAGGGGGGGGCCCAGAGAGTCTGAACAGCCCCGGGCCCTGGCTACCCTTAATCCACCCCTGCCTGCAGATTACCGCAACCGCGCCGCAACCGCGCCGCAAGTGCGGCAGCTATGCGGCAAGTGCGGCAGATGCGGTTTTTTTACCGCATCTGCCGCGAACGCGGGTAAGCCCGAGCCTGACTCGGGGTTAACGCTTCTGGTAGTGAATGTTAACCCCGAGTCAGGCTCGGGAATAACGCTAGGAAGGTTAAAGCCCACCTGACCTCCTTCCTTCTCTCACCCTCACGGCCTTCAGGTAACCTTCTGCTGGCTGGCCGCTCACTCCCTTGGCGGTGCCTGGTACCCTCTTTCGGTTGCTCAGGTGCCCGGGAGAAATGTAGACTCCACGGGTCTCCGGATTTTCTGTGGTCCTAAAGTATCCCACAGGTGTGGGTGGGCTCCGGTGCCCGGTAAGCTGTCAGGGATAAACTTTCTCAAGTTCTTTCTTTCCCTTCTGGCTGTCTGCGCCTGGAGAAGCTTTCTTTCTTTTTAAGCCCTCTCTTCTTCTTCCATCCCTCCTGGTCCCTCAGCCGAGAGACCTTCTCCAACTCCAACTTCTACTTCCAACTCGCTCACTCACTCTCTTTCTAACTCTCTCTCCCTAGAGGTGATTTTATTCCCTCCTGGGTAACCTCCCGCCGTGTAATCTACTGTGGGAGTGCTTGTTAATGGGTGCCACCTACCATTCTAGAATCCTCCTGCAGCTGTGGCAACTGCACCTCTTTTACGGGTGTAGTACCCCTCTGTGACGCCTGCTTGGCGGGGCACCACATATCTTCACCCATCCCCTCATAGATTGTGAGCCCTCGCGGAGAGCTTCCTCTCTCCTTCTGTACCAGTATGTGATATGTTGTCCATGTACCTTGTACTTGTCTTTGTATACCACTTCCGCCTGTAAAGCGCCATGGAACTAACAATAACCAGATTTTTTGCTTAATTTTTTATTTTCCTCCTCCTTGGTGCACCCTATGGTCTGGTGCGTCTTATAGTCTGAAAAATACAGTATGTGTCTCTTGGCATCACTGAGCTGATACCAACAGCAGTTTCCTTATACTATACTATGCTCAACTCATGAACAGTGTTAGATCTTAGTAGAGAGACATACATGGTGTAAACTGGGGCGTTCCTGCACTACTGGACCATCTCATGCCATCTCACAAATGCCCTGTCTGTATTCCCTTGGATGTCACCAATCCAATACTTATAAGCGACAAGAGTCTGTAACAGTGATGACGAATGGGAAAAGTAATATTTTTACAAGGCTTCAGTTTGTTTTAAAATTGTATACCGTATATACTCGTGTATAAGCCGAGTTTTTCAGCACAGAAATTGTGCTGAAAAGTGCCCCCCTCGGCTTATACACGAGTCAGTGACGGCTGACTGTGTGGGGCCGGTGTCCGGGGGCTGGAGGAAGCAGGGGGAGGCTGTACAATGAGCGGCCGGTCACGTGGGGCCGCTCATTAGTGCAATGCAATATGCACTGCATCCCCCTGTCTATCAGCGGCAGGGGGAGCCGTGCATATTACATAGCACTGTCAGTGCTCTCCCGCCCCCCTGTGGTAGTATACAGCAGCCCCCCCCTGTGAGTATACAGCAGCCCCCCCCGTGGTAGTATACAGCAGCCCCCCCGTGGTAGTATACAGCAGCCCCCCCGTAGTATATACAGCAGCCCCCCCGTGGTAGTATACAGCAGCCCCCCCGTAGTGTATACAGCAGCCCCCCCTGTGGGTATATACAGCCCCCCCCCCCCCCCCGTTGCTGCCGCACACCTGTAAAAAGAAGATCTTTCATACTTATCCTCCTGCAGTCACCGCGCGCATCCTCCGCTCTTCTTCTTGCTTGCACCCGGGCCCCGGCGTCCATCCACGTGACCGCGCACAAATAATGACGTCATTATTTGTGCGCGGTCATATGGATGGACGCCGGGGCCCGGGTGCAAGCAAGAAGAAGAGCGGAGGATGCGCGCGGTGACTGCAGGAGGATAAGTATGAAAGATCTTCTTTTTACAGGTGTGCGGCAGCAACGGGGGGGGGGCTGTATATACCCACAGGGGGGGCTGCTGTATATACTACGGGGGGGCTGCTGTATACTACCACGGGGGGGCTGCTGTATATACTACGGGGGGGCTGCTGTATACTACCACGGGGGGGCTGCTGTGTATACTATGGGGGGGCTGCTGTATACTACCACGGGGGGGCTGCTGTATATACTACGGGGGGGCTGCTGTATACTACCACGGGGGGGCTGCTGTGTATACTATGGGGGGGCTGCTGTATACTACCACGGGGGGGCTGCTGTATACTACCACGGGGGGGCTGCTGTGTATACTATGGGGGGGCTGCTGTATACTACCACGGGGGGGCTGCTGTATATACTACGGGGGGGCTGCTGTATACTACCACGGGGGGGCTGCTGTGTATACTATGGGGGGGCTGCTGTATACTACCACGGGGGGGCTGCTGTATATACTACGGGGGGGCTGCTGTATACTACCACGGGGGGGCTGCTGTATATACTACGGGGGGGCTGCTGTATACTACCACAGGGGGAGGCACTGCTGTATACTACCACAGGGGAGGGGCTGCTGTATATACCTCTGTGGCTGCTGTATACTACCACAGGGGGAGGCTGCTGTATACTACCACAGGGGAGGGGCTGCTGTATATACCTCTGTGGCTGCTGTATACTACCACAGGGGGAGACTGCTGTATACTACCACAGGGGGAGGCTGCTGTATACTACCACAGGGGGAGGCGCTGCTGTATACTACCACAGGGGGAGACTGCTGTATACTACCACAGGGGGAGACTGCTGTATACTACCACAGGGGGAGACTGCTGTATACTACCACAGGGGGAGGCTGCTGTATACTACCACAGGGGGAGGCTGCTGTATACTACCACAGGGGGAGACTGCTGTATACTACCACAGGGGGAGGCTGCTGTATACTACCACAGGGGGAGGCGCTGCTGTATACTACCACAGGGGGAGACTGCTGTATACTACCACAGGGGGAGACTGCTGTATACTACCACAGGGGGAGGCTGCTGTATACTACCACAGGGGGAGGCGCTGCTGTATACTACCACAGGGGGAGGCGCTGCTGTATACTACCACAGGGGGAGGCGCTGCTGTATACTACCACAGGGGGAGACTGCTGTATACTACCACAGGGGGAGACTGCTGTATACTACTACTGGGGCTGCTGTATATACCTCTGTGGCTGCTGTATACTACCACTGGGGAGGCTGCTATATACCACTGGGGGGGACTGTATACCTGTGCTGGGGTCCACCCTCGGCTTATACACGAGTCAATAGGTTTTCCCAGGTTTTGGGGGCAAAAGTAGGGGGGTCGGCTTATACACGGGTCGGCTTATACACGAGTATATACGGTACTTTAAAGACTGTGACTTTGCCTGGTACCGTAGATCACCCCCATTAGCTTTAAAGAGAAACTAAACATTTTTATTATTTTTTTATCCTCCAGGTATTGCAAAGTTCTGATTTTTTGTAATATGCTTTATTTTATTTTGATTCCCCCATTGTTAAACACTTTGCTTCTGTGCTGTTTCAATGCCCAATTTCAGCTTCTTTACAAACTTCTTTCAACTTTCATTCAACCAAGATTCGTACAGAATATTCAAAAAGTTTGTGTATGGAAAATTCCCTGTTTGTGTACATGGGTGGAGAACAGAGACCTTCAAACAGGGTTTACTGCCGAAATGCATTGTGATGAATAAAGAAGAGTTTCACTAAAGAAGTTAGTGCCCCCAGCTTCTAATTCTGGCACCTGATTTTACCACTTTCATCTTTTCCTATCCTTTATCCATCACTCTTTGGGGGTGAAGCAGACGGGGCCGCACGTCGCTAAAAGCTTTTACATACTAACAGGACCTGGGATTGAAGGACATGCTGTAACGTCATTCTATACCGTGGTTGTGCAAAGTCTGCAATGCCCGCCCAGTTTAGTGTATCCACTATCGATCCCCTCCACTTGACAGCCGGGTATCATCTTCGGAGCGCCCCTCTTCTGTCTCCTTCAGACAGGGAATGTCTTTTCCACAGACTGTCTGAATACCGTGTACGGCACTTTGCTGAGCAGCAGATGAAAGTAGCTTCTAAAGGAGCATGATATAGCACTGAGGCATATGGTTTCAGAAACACAAAAACAAAATAAAGTTATGAAGTATAATACAGAAATGTACAACTTTACAATGCCAGGAGAAAAAGGAAATAAAAAAAATTGTTAATTACTCTTAAGTCAACCTTAAACAAAAATCACCGAATAGGTACTAAATATATTGAAAAAACTCACCAAAATTGGTCGCTTTTTTCTACCCCTTGCATCTAGCAGATGGCTGCAGATTCCCCCAGGAGGTGACACATTAAGTCAACCAACAATGTCTTGAAAAAGAATGCGTACCCCATAATAAACATCTGCTGCCATGGGAGGTCAGCCCTACCCGTGGAGGGCTTACCATTAAGCTGCCTTATCATCAACCCCCAGTGGAACTGTGTAGCAAAGGCATCCACTACTAGCCGCAACCCGCGGGTGGTGTCAAATAAACGAGCATCCCCAACTCCATCCTATGAATCACCTACCCTGCCCTCCGATCCCCGAAGCAGAGTTCCCTTATCCCCCTTTTGATTGACCACTCCGGGACCACAGACCGGTTCATGCCACCGTGACACCCCAAAGCAACGTCCACCGGCCCGGCTCCGAGTACCCCACGACCCCCATGGAGCGAGTCAATTTCATTGGTATTTTTTGTGATATACCAACACAATATAGCAAGTATTTCTCAAAACCAATAAACACACCAGACAGGTAAGCGACAAAGCTATTGTGGCGCCCTGTGCAGGTAAGCCACAGAACTCCCTGGTTCACAATGGGATTTCCACAGCTGAGACACACACATACACCCAACACCTTCCACCCCAAGCCTGTAGGGGGAGCTCAGCTGGCTGCCCTTAAGCCAGATCCCCTATAAATACAGATGCTGGGGGGAAATTAGCCAGAGTGTGCAGTCACTACAAGAACTGTGAAGGTCAGCTCAGTGCATAGGGAGCTGAAACTGGTTACCGGTGCCGTGCTGGGCCCAACACCAGTGCACACCAGAGCTAGTGTGAGGTCCAGAGAGCGAGGACAAAGGCAGAGGTGAGGAACACTCCAAACAAGGGCAGAGGAGCCATCCCGGCTCATCCCACCAGATCCCCGGTCACTGGAGACCGAGTCTGCCACAGGGAAAGAGAAACCATCCCTGCAGAAAATCAAGAACACCGCGGAGGTTTAGCTTCCCGGACACCCGCAGCACCCACAATTGAGAGCCATGGTCCGCAGGAGTGATAGTGGTAGCCCAGAGAGAGAGCCCTCAGTGCAGCAAACCGGGTGTGGAGACACAGGAGGTCAGGACTGGTTTCAAGTACCCTGGCTGCAGGACAAAGCAAAGGAAAAAGGGAGTCTTACACCTCACTCAAAGTGGAAGTCCCAGAGTGCACCCTTCATCCCTGGACATGTACTGGTTTTCATCAGTAATGGTACCTTTACACGCCGCGACGGCAGGCTGGATACATCCCGCTACTTCACGTGCACGAGCACGCTCAAACGGCTACAAACGGTCAACGCACCCTCTTTACACGCCGCCATAAGGTGCGCTACGCCACGCTACATCTGTAGCTAGCTACATCGCCGGGTGTGTCAAGTAGCCAGCTGTAGCTTAGCGTACCACGTTTACACAGCGCTACAATAAGCTAATATGGGCGGACCTGGTACAGCAGGGACAGCACATAGGCGTGCCACAATCTTGGATTACGAGCCGTCCATACGATGATAGGACAGCGCAATATCATCATGATTGGCCAGGCATCGCAGGAGGCTGAGAAATACAGCACGCTCGAGCGATTGTGTAGTGTGACTGGTCAGCTCCTTAAATATGCCTCCCTATGCAGCGACTACCAATCGTCATGCAGGAGCTTCCTCCAATGATCGGTGATGGGGCGCGGTATCCCAGAGCCTGGGTCACGCCTTAGCTACATTGCAGCTACAGCCCCGGGTGTCCAGAGTTCCCTTCCGTTGCCTCTTTACACCCCGATACAGCTCGCTACCATGGCTTGTGCCATCAGTTTTCGAGCAGACCTAGGAAACAGATGTATCTGTTGCCGGCTGCAGCGTCACGTCTTCAGACGCCGCTACGACGGGCTACATTGGCGCTACAAGCTACATTTGTAGCCTGTAGCGGGATATATCCAGCCTGCCGTCGCGGCGTGTAAAGGTACCATAAAGGTACAGAAACAGACTTTTGTGTGTGTGTCCCTTATTCCAGCCCCACACCACAATGACTACGCTGCCCTATTCCCTCATTCCTACTTCCAATACCCCGGGGAAACCACCCTACCTGTAAGGCTACTACACCTTGCTGCCACCCATCCCCCGGAGGTCTCAGCCGCGCCGCTGCCATCACCAGACCTACAGGTGGCTTCACGGACACATTATTTTTATCCCCTTTTTATATGACCGCTCAGGGGCACAGACTCGGGCACCGACCACCGCAGCATTCCCGCAACAGTACGCCCGAGATGCAAGTACCCAATCTCTGAGTGGCGAGTCACTATGAAGAAGAGGAAAACAGGGTAAGGTTGTTTAAAAAATATCCCAAGCTCTGAACATCTCATGGAGCACTGATCAATCCATCATCCAAAAATGGTAGGAGTACGGCACGACTACAAACCAACCAAGAGCTGGCCGTCTACCTAAACCAACATCCAAAGCAAGGAGAGCTCTAATTAGAGAAACAGCCAAGAGGCCCCTGGTCACTGGAGGAACCGCAGAGATCCACAGCCCAGATGGGAGAATCTGTCTTTAGGGCAACCATTAGACAAATCCTCCACAAATCTGGCCTACACAGAAGAGTGGCAAGAAGAAAGCCATTTTTAAGGCAAGAAGCCATAAAAAGTCCCGTTTGTTGAACAAAAGCCATTTAGGGGACACAGTGAGAAGTGGAAGAAGGGGCTCAGGTCAAATGAGACCAAAATAGAGCTTTTGGGGCTAAATGTAAAACGCTATATGGTAATACTGCATACCAACCTGACAACACCAAATAGTGGTGGCAGCATCATGCTGGGGGGAGGCTTTTCTTCAGCAGGGACGGAGAAGCTGGTCACAGCTGTTGAGAAGATGGATGGAGATAAATACAAGGCAATCCTGGAGGAAAACCTGTTAAGGTTGCAAAAGACTGGAAACTGAGGTGTGTGAGTGTCAGCCTTGTGGGGGAGGTAGGAGCTGGTTGTCACAAGTCAGGGGGCTCTGGATGTGGCTTGCAACCCTCTCTCAGAGCTAAATGTGGCTCTTGAGGTAGGAAGTTATATAAGACCCGATGATGCAGGCATATCACAGTAATGCCAGTAGCCAACATGGCTACGGCACTACTGTACATGGCAGGCAATCCCCAAATCTTGATTGGCTGTCAAACAGCTGTGATACATGTGGGGTGGGAACTCAAGCACCAGCAATACTCGACCGAGTAACGAGAATAGCCGAGCAGCCCAATGCTGACCGAGTAATGAGCACGCATGCTCAACGAGTATGGTATACCGAGCATCCAATGCTCGACGAGTAATGAGCACTGCGATGCTCGATCGAGTATTGAGCAGTGGCGGCACGCTCACTCATCACTAATCAGTAACATTCAATATCTACAAAATAAGCGATACTGAATTTTAAATCAGACGCTGGCCCTAATGTCTGAGGGGACTCAAAAGCCCCTCTGTCATAGTAGAAGACACCATTTTTACCAAAATCTATTGAAGTAGTAGGTCGGGGGCTGGTACATATTTTGCATTAGAATCCAAGATCTTGGTGGGACTTTTCTGAAGGATACTCGTTCTAAGAGCTGACAATCTTGCAATACATTACTTACTTCCAATAATCCGAGTTGTTTTAGAGATCTCATATTTTTAGCATGCCGGTAGATGATCTATCATAGCTGTATGCCAAGTGTTTGATGCCTCTTGTCTACGGCTCTCACAGTCACTTAGTAGATGAAAGTTCAAGGTGATCTTGGCAGCGGTGAATGATGAAATGTTATTGTTTCTCCTGGATCTTGACGCTCACAGACACCTAATGTTGATGTTTGCGCCATTTTATCAGCACTTTACAAATGAAATGTCATTTGTGTTCTGATTAAACATTTATCTTCTAAGTAAAATGGCTTAAGTGTTGACACATTGTAGGTATAATGGCACATCAAGGCTCAGGGTATTATCCATGACATAGAAAATTGAACATGGTAGATGTCATTGTCGAAGAAACCTCATAAAAGAGATAGAAAACAGACAGTGTCGTAAGCCGAGCATGGTAGGATATTAAAAGCTATTATAAGTAATAGATGATAAAAGTAGAACAAAATCGGCACATGTATCGAAGCACATTCAAGGAGGCCTTTCTCCATGTGGAGAGTGCATGCCAGTAGAGGAGACTACAAGCCACATGATCTCTGGAAATAAATATGCAAATTAATTGTCTCTTAGACAGGGAAAAAAAACTCTAGCGCTACTTATTGGAAGCAATAATCTGAAAAGTCAATATCAATGTTTAACGAGCTGAAAAACTCGTTAAAGGGTCGACATTGACTTTTAGGATTGAGACTTCCAAACAGTTGACTACTGTAGAATAAGTCTTCGTTCTTAAAGAGACAAATTGACATATCAAAGCAGCTCTTGTCTATGGGCGTTACCAATTTTGCAAAAGTATCAGTCCAGGGTCAAGAGTGACATCTTGGTATAAAAAAATATAATTTTTCCTATTGTCTGCAACCCCTTTAAGGATGGCATGAAAATTTTAGGTTCTAAGAGGAAACCTTTTTATAACATTATCTATTTAAGGATAGTTGTATTAAGACGCCAGACATTGATTACAAAGTTACAGGTGGGTCATTTATATGAGCACCTAAATAAAAGGAATGTTGGAGTATCAACCTTCCTGTTTGTGGCACATTAGTACATGGGAGGATTGAAAAATTTTCAGATGGGTGGTCCATGCGGCATTTTGAAGTCGGCCATTTTGGATCTAACTTTATTTTTTTCAATGTGAAGAGGGTCATGTGACACATCAAACTGATTGAGAATTTCATAAGAAAATCAATGGTGCACTTGGTTTTACCGTAGCTTTATCCTTTCTTGAGTTATTTACAAGTTTATGACCACTTATAAAATGTGTTCAAAGTGCTGCCCATTGTGTTGGATTGTCAATGCAACCCTCTTCTCCCACTCTTGACACACTGATAGCAACACCGCAGAAGAAATGCTGCACAGGCTTCCAGGATCCATTGTTTCAGATGCTGCACATCTCGTATCTTCACAGTATAGACAATTACCTTCAGATGAGGGATGAGGTAAACTTTTTTGTGAATGGTGAAGGTAACAAACAAAACCAGTGCTATTGGTCTGACACTAACCCACAGTGGATAGTTCCCTCGAAGACTGCTGGAACACAAACATTGATGGGCATGGTGTGGTATATGGGGTACAAAGATAGTGGGGCCATTCTTCATCAATGGAAACCTCAATGCCACTGGATATCTGTATCATGTAGCAAATTCAGATATCCAGTGGCATTGAGGTTTCCATTGATAAAGAATGGCCCCATTCACTTTGCTACTTCAGGAAACCCTTGTAAATAATCCCCTTAATATGTTCAAGGAAAAGAAAAGGTTGTTGTTCCAGAGTCTGGTAACATAATTCTTTCTTTATTTTTTGTCCTTTAAAAACACACAAAAATTACAAAGGTTGCATATACAGGGCAGGGGAGCAAGACACGTTTCGAACACTCACTTGCGTTCTTTATCACAGTTTAGCTACACAATGAAAAGGATTTTCTAAAATACTAAAAATGTGCCAATGGAAATATGGCACCCTGCGCTACAGGTAGCCACAAGAACATATAGTGCATGGAGGGATTTCCACGTCAGGTGCCCTTACACACACAACGCCTTCCGCCTCAGGCCTGTAGGGGGAGCCCCACTTGCTGTCTTAGGCAAGATCCCCTATAAATACAGGTGCTGAGGGTGGACTTAGTCAGTCCGTGCAGTATGGAGCAGTAATGTAAAGACAACCTGGTAGCTGAACCGTGCTAGGCCTGTACCAGAGGAGAGCCTAGCCAAAGTAAGGAACCTGAGAGTGAGGGTCGGAGGCAAGGCGAGGGACAGATTGGTGGCAGAGGAACCATACCGGTTCACCCCAGGAAGCAACCCGGGCACTGGAGTCCGAGTCTACTATGGAGCACTTAGCCCAGCAGAAAACACCGATTCACCGAGGAGATTCCAGTCTCCTGGACACCGGTATCAGCAACCAACACAAGAGCCAGGAACCACAGGAGAGAGAGATAGCGGCATCCAACAGAAGGTTCTTACTACCTACCATACGGGTGAGAGACACAGAGGAGTCCAGGTTTTACACAGGTCAGGGCTTCAACATAAGTACGACAGGACAAGGAGCCCTTAAAATCACTCGTTGTGGAGATCCTGAAGTGCTTCTGTGGCGCCCTGCTAACACAGGTAACCACAGACTCACCTACAGCATGGATGTGTTTCCACAACGGGTACACAAACACAGACAACACCTTCCACCCCGGCACAGTAGGGGGAGCCCAACTTGCTACCTTTAGGCAAGATCCCCTAATACTGGTGCTGGGGGCAGAGTTAGTTAGAGTGTACAAACGCTACAAGAGCTGTGAAGACATACTGGTGTCCGGTGCTGCGTTAGGCCCGAGCCAGTTACACTGAACAGCCTCTGAGTAGTCCTGCAAGGCCCAAGAGTGGGGTCGGAAGGCGAGGAGAACAGAAAGAACAAAGTGGGAACCGAGGAGCCAGTGTTAGGTTCACCCAAATCACACACCGGAGTCCGAGTCTACTGGAGAGCACCCGGCCCAGTAGAGAATACCGGTATACCGTGGAGACTTCAGTCTCCCAGGCATTTGCGCAGTCACACACAGGGAGCCAGACACCGCAAAGGAAGGAGTAGCGGTAGTCCATCGTGGTTACCCGAAGACAGCACAGGTGGAGAGGAAGAGAGTAGAGAAGGCCAGCCAAGGTTTACACAGGGCAGGGGCTTCACACACACGGGGAAAGAGACAAGGAGGCCTTATGCCCACTCGCTGTGGAGATCCAGAAGTGCATCCTGAACACCCGGCAGTGCTCTGGATGTTTACCGGCAACAACATCAGTAAAAGGTAAAGGACAACCAGCGGTTGTGTGTCAGTTTCTTACCCGCGCCCCTGCCATCCACAGAGACTGTCCCGTTATCCAGCAGCCCCTCAAATCACTGTTCCCTATGTCATTATCATCACCAAATACCCCAGGGGTCCAGCTCCCCTGTGGGGAGCTTCACCACCTAGCTGCTCGTCCATCATCCCTGACTCCCTACACAGCGCTGGTGCAGTCACCAGATACCACATGTGGCGTCACGATAAACTTTATAAACTTATTATTTCCATTCCAATACCAGCTACCCTTTTTCAAGTAAGACCCAGGTCCATGGGTCTGGGCAGACCACCAGTGACATTTCTACCAAAGCAGGAGGCCCAGATACCCGAGTCCCATACCTGGGTGAGTCACTTCCCGCCCACTTGGAGTGTACCCTGCACCATGCCAGTTTAACAACAGTAAAGGTACGAAAAACTATTCCCAGCATGTGAGTGTGTGTGTCAGTGCTCACAGCCCTGATCCTGTCCAACGCAGAGACTGTAGAGTCTTCTTACCTGCAGAGCTACCTCCCTGTGCCAAATCCTATTCCACATCACTGCCACGGGGACACTGCTCCACCTACGGGGAGCATCACCATCAGGCTGCCCATCCATCATCCCCAGAAGTCTGCAGCAGTGCTGGTGCCATCACCAGACACCGTAGGTGGCATCACAAACTCTTTAGCACAATATCCTTTTTGTTTTTACAACCCTATTTCGAGCGACCACCAGGGCCACGGACCCCGGCATCGACCGCCAGTGACAATCTTCCGTAATCAACGCTGAGTCCACACGTACTTAGTGTGGGACAGAAACAGTTGGAACAAGTCTCATGACACAATTACAATAATGAATACTGTACATTTATTAAGCAATATGAAAACAGTCAACAGTGACACATGGTTTTTGTCTTCAGATTAAAACCTTTTGGGCTTCTTGAATCCAGATTAAATATCTAGTATGCTTCTTTTGTCAAAAATTTGTGTTTTACATCTCCACCTCTTGCTTGTGGGAAAAAGATTTTCAATACCTAAAACTTGCAAAGAAGACATGTCACAATTGTGCGCAATAATAAAATGCTTTGCAATAGCAGAAACATTTCTACTGGTGTTATGTGAATTTAGTATAGCATTGTAATGTTCATTAAACCTGGTTTTTAATTTCCGTGTAGTGCAACCTATGGCCTTGTTCACACATATCAGCTTTTTTGTCATTCTCTGCGTTTTTTAGCTGTTTATAAAAAACGCACATACGTTAACGCATGGTGCACTTAAGTGTAGCTGCGTTTTTTTTACAACACATGCGTTTTTTCCACTATTCCAAAAAACACTGCATGCAGCGTGTTTGGGGTGCTGTAAAAAAACGCATGGGTTGTTTAAAAAACGCATGCGTTTTTTTAACATGGGGCCCTATGGGAAACGCATGCGTTAACGCTAATGAAAAAATGACTAAGTCCAAAAACTTCCCAAAAACGTTCAGAACCACAGGGGACACTATTTGGAACCATTAGAAAAACTGATCAGTTTTTCTAAGGGCTAAAAAAACGCATTGGTATGTGTGAACAAGGCCTTAATGAACATTACAATGATTTACGTAATTCAAATAAAAACGTTTCTGCTATTGCAAACATTTTATTATTGAGCACAATCGTGACATGTCTTCTTTGCAAGTTTTAGGTATTGAAAAACTTTTTCCACATGCAAGAAGTGGAGATATAAAATGCAAATTGACAAAATAAGCGTACTGGATATTTAATCTGGATTCAAGAAACCCAAAAGGTTTTAATCTGAAGAGAGAAACCATGTATCACTAATGACTGTTTTCATGTTGCTTAATGAATGTATTCATTGTTGTAATTATGTCATGTGACTTGTTCCAACTGTTTCCATTGGCACATTTTTAGTATTTTAGAAAATCCTTTTCATTGTGTAGCTAAGCCGTGATAGAGAACGCAAGTGAGTGTTCGAAACGTGTCTTGCTCCCCTGCCCTGTGTATGCAACCTTTGTAATTTTTGTATGTTTTTAATCGACAAAAATTAAAGAGAGAATTATTTTACCCGATGCTGGAACAACAACCCTATTTTTTCCTTGAGCATATTATCTGATGTGGATCCACCAGGTTCCGTGCAAGCTGGACTTCAAGCACTAGGTGACCTGGCTTTCCTTTTACTATATGTGAAATAATCACCTTAACTGGTTTGGTCAGAACCACGGAGCTGGGCTACCACCACTGTGACTACCCCAAAAGACTGCCAATCCAGCTACTGAGTACCCCAGCCCTTACGACTGCTTCAACGTTAGTTCAAGAGAGAGGGAAAGAGAGAGTGCGGGAGAGAGCAAGAGGAAAAGACAGAAAGACAGAGAGTGAGAGAGAAAGAGAGAGCAAGAGAGAGAAAGAGAGAGTGCGGGAGAGGGCAAGAGGGAAAGATAGAATAAGAGAGAGTGAGAGAGAAAGAGAGAAAGCAAGAGAGAGCGAGAGAAAGAGAGAGTGTGGGAGAGAGCCAGAGGGGAAGAGGGAAAGACACAAAGAGAGAGAGAGTGAGAGAGAGAGAAAGAGATAAAGCAAGAGAAAGAGAGAGTGCGGGAGAGAGCGAGAGGGAAAGACAGAAAGAGAGAGAGAGAGAAAGAGATAGATAAGAGATTTTATTCACCACTTAGATTAAATAAGAAACACTTTGGCTAGGGTCACATTTCCGTTTTTTGTTTAAAATCCTGATCCGGTTTTGAGCTTTTAAAAAGCTCAAAACCGGACCAGGAAACGCTCCTGATAGGAGCCTATGCAAAACACCGGATGGCTTCACAAGCCATCCGGTGGCCGGATCCGGCACTGCTGCCTGCGTTTAAAATCATGCAGGCAGCAGTTTTCGCAGCGTTTGCCGTGACCGCACTGCGGTCACCGGATGGCTCAGGATGTGTAATCCTGAGCCATCCGGTTACCGCAGTGCGGTATTCAGCACACATTTTTGGAAAAAAATGTGTGTGATCGGCATTGCGTTCACCGCATTCGGATCCGGATGTGGTGAATGCAATTCATGTCTGTAATGTGACCCTACCCTTTATTGAAATAGCTGCCTTCAAATTAGCGTTTGTGAACGCTGCGTACCGAACGCAGCCAAACGCTTGCGCACTGCGTTCCTATGTTTAACATGGGAACGCATGTGCCTGCGTTTGGCTGCGTTCGGTTGCGTTTGGATGCGCACAATTTGTGCACCCTCCAAACGCAGCTTGTTGTATTTTTTTGTGCGATCGCGGGCGCTTGTTTTATCTGCAAGCGCACAAACCATGCATTGATCTCAATGGATCCGCAGTGTCCTCTGCATGTCAGCGCAGGAGAACGCTGCGGATCTCATTGAAATCTCTCCCGGTGGCCACCGGGAGATCATGCAGAGCCGCCGCTGCTCTCCCGCCGGTGTCAGCGGGGAGAAACAGCTGATCTGACAGCTGTTTAAATCTCCCGCGCTGACACTGAACAGGTGATGTCGGCGTGGGAGATTTGAAGCAGCGATCAGTTGTTTCATATCTCCTGCACTATCATCCTATCCGGTGTCAGCGTGGGAGATTTAAACAGCTGTCAGATCAGCTTTTTCTCCCCGCTGACACCGGGGGGAGGTCAGCTGTGCCGGGAGGAGGAGATCTCTGCTGATCTCCTCCTCCCGCCCGCCCCAGAGGCAGCTGATTGGCTGCCGGGGCACCATAGTAATGTGAAAGCATGCAGAGTTTCTCTGCTGCGTTCACATAAGTATGTGCTGAGTTACACTGCGTTTGCGTCTGCATGCCATAAGCATGCAGACACAAACGCAAGTGTGAAGGCAGCCTAAGATGTTTTACAATGAATTTTTTTTTCACCATGTCACTCATTTGGAATTTTTTACTACAATTTATAGTAAATGAACTATGCTGATAGAAAATTGTAAAAAGTTATAGCTCTTTGAAGACAGGGGGCAGGAAGAAACAAATGTACAACAATTTGTCCGCATCGGAGTGTGGTTAAAAAAGCCTAAATGAAAACCTGTTCATGTTGGTTATAACAACCAATCACGGAGCAGCTTTCATTTTACCAGAGCAGTTACTATTAGGTTGTTAGGGGTAACAAAGACAGGCATTTCCTCAGAAGCTTGATAAACAAGGCCCGTGTAATATGTCTATGCTCTGTACAGACAGAACAGCAGACAAGTTGTGACATTAGGAATGTGTTTTGACGTGAATGTTTTCCTTTTTTACCAAAGCACAAGGTGTCCCTCATTATCGTGTCCCTCCAGATCTATGGCAGAGTGTTGAAATGCAGATGTCGTAGGTGCAAGAACACGACGGCAGAATCATTCCTCAGAAATCTACCAGAAAAAGTAAAACCAATTTCCTCATAATTGAAGGATGACGTAAAACAATATTCCCATAAGATGTCTGTCACACACAAAGAGGAGATATATCTGCGGTAGTTATCTGCATCCCATCTGAAGAGTTATATGGTAATTCTGTGGACCAGTGGTCCCCAACCTTTTTTGCATCGGGAACTGGCTTCATGCAAGACCATTTGTCCGGGGCAGGGTGATACTTTGATCATATGGGGCAGGGCTATGGAGTAGGGGTGGAGTTTAGTACTCTGTTTCCCTGAAAGATACACTACATCTTATTTTCAGGGGATGTCTTATTTTTCCATCCCCTTGCAGCCCTAAATATAGTATCCCCATCATCCTTTTGCATCTCACAATATCCCCATCATCCCCATCATCCCTTTGCATCTCACAATATCCCCATCATCCCCTTACAGCTGCCCATATTATCTTATCATCCTCTTGTAGCCCATCGACACACACACAGGCACACACACAGACACACACACAGCCACACACACCACCACACACCCCCACACACAAATACAACCACACACAGACACACAGCCACACACACCCAAACACAGACACACCACCACACAAACAGCCACACCACCACAAACACATATGCTGCCGCACAGAGACACACACACAAACACACAGACACACACAGCCACACACACAGCCACACCACCACACACACAGACACACCGCCAAACATACAGACACACCGCCACACACACAGCCACACACACCCAAACACAGAAACACCACCACACAAACAGCCACACCACCACAAACACACACGCTGCCATACACACACAGCTACACACACAGACACACACACACAGTCACACACACAGCCACACACACCACCACACACACAGCCACACACACCACCACACAGCCACAGACACACACACAGGCACACATAGAGACACCATTGCGGATGTTACAACCGCTCCGAAAACTGCAGCCTGCATGATTTTTCACGCAGGCTACAGAGCCGGATGCAAAAACCGGATTGCATGTAATGCAATCCGGTTTTTATAATGGGCTCCTAGGAGGAGCGTTTCCTGATGCGGTTTTGAGCTTTTTAAATTTCAAACGCAGATGTGACCCCAGCCTATTTCTGCGGTGGAAAGAATGCTAAAAGAAATGACATTTTGCATATTTCTTTCTGCACCAAATCTGCAAGGGAAAAATAAGCGAAATGAGCTCAAGACCTCAGGATTCTCATTGACCGCCATAAGGATTTGCTAGCAGTTTTGTGACAAAACTATACTCAAAAATGCATTAAAAAACACAATAGAAAATCAAACGTGTGCAGAGGGCCGAAGGCTACAAAGGCTTCTATTGGAACACCAGAGAGAGCTTACTGATTCTTACAAAATTCATTTTGTAATAATTGTCCCCAAAGGTGGAAAACCCCTTTAGCTTTAAATGAAAGAGCAGAGGTAGGAACAATAAGCACAGGAGCCCCACTTATCAGTTATAAATTATTACTTTATTAGGCCTTGACACGAGTAAGTAGTGATGAGCGAATCCGAATGGTAATGTTTGGGGATCATGTCGTATACCTGAAGAAACAGACTCTTTTCTGGCCTGCTCATTAAACTACATGAATATTCACTGATTCCTCCACCCACTCTCTTTGCAAGCGTCTGCAATTGCTTGCAGTCAGACTGCTATAAACACCGCCGACCCTTTGTGCTGGCGCCTGTGATTGGTTGCAGTCAGTATGATATTTCCTGCTCATCACACTGGCTGCTTGAGCTCCTAACCCGAGCACGGCAGCTGGACATGTAGTGTAAAAATTAATAAATACTGTAGCTTTAAAAAATGATGTGGAGTCTCCCCTATTTGCTAAACAGCCAAGGTAAAGCTGTCATCTGAGGACTAATATCAGGCTGGGAAGGGGCCGCGCCTGCCGGTAGTGGGGCCTGGTTGAGTGCAGATCAAAAAGAAAAGACGTCTTGTGGGAACAGATTAAGGGGTTAATTTGTCGTGACACCACCTATGAGTGTTTCGGTAAGTCTTACCGACGCTGCGGGGGCCTCCGGGGGATGAAATGCAGCAAGATGGAACGCTCCCCACAGGCTGAGCGATGATCCCCGGAGCCAGAAGCTGCTGAAGATGTTGTGAGGCAGCTGCGGTTACCTTAGCATGCGGATAAACAGTTCATGAGAAGCACGGACACTGTAAGTCTCTGTAACGGGTTCTTTACTGTAACCAGCAAGCAGTACATGGTATACAGTTTGTAGGTAGTGGACCGGGTGGACTCAGCAATGACCAGTGTGTTCTCAGAGATCCGCGGTGTTCCTCCATTCTATCTAAGTACTGTGCTGTTGTCGCCCAGGAATACCAGGTCGGGTACAGGGAGGCTGCTTGAATGCCCTATCCGGGGTATACGTTCCGGATGCTTTGGGGAGCCTTGGGTCCCTTGGTGGGTACACCGCTGGTTAGACCACTGGATTTGGCGGTGGTGGGGTGCTCCTGTAAAGCGGTCCCTCCACTCCTCTGGTTCGCATAGCAGAGCTGAACTGCTGCTAGCTTCGGTACCAGCAAACCGGCTGTATAAGGGCATGGGATGGTTTTGGTCCCGCATTTTGATGCCCGTAGATCAGTTGGTAATGCACCGGGAATAATTGTGCTCAACCGTGGTGACGGTAAGGAGATGGCCGGTAGAAGGTGGCCAGGGGGCTGCACCGACTGTGCAACCCCCTCTCCTAGGTTGCGGAGCTGGGAATCTGCAGGGGTCTTCTAGGTTGCTGTTGCTTTTCCAGACCCGAGACTCAGACTTTTTTAAGCTGGACTAACTTCCACTACACACTACCCTTGCACTCCGCCGACCAGGACCTTGATTGGCCCCCTATGCTAGGTGATGGATCTCTGAGTTAACTGTGTGATTGCTGTGTCAGAGAATATTGCTGCTGCATTTATGGCTGCAATACCCTCCTGTGACGCACTCGTTGCGGGGCGCCACAACCACATTTCTTAAATAAATACATTTTTGGAAAAAAAACATATTTATATTCATTTATAGCCATTTTTTATATCCAGGGCAGATAAAGCAGACAGCAGCTTGCTGGCATTATCAGGCTGGGACGATCGATGGTTATTGGCCCATCCCAGGTGAAAAATACCAGCCCGCAGCTGCTCCAGAATTTGGCACATCACACCAAAGCACCAAATCAAACGCTTCACCTGGCTCTACCCGATTGCCCCTGGTGTAGAAGCAATCAGGGTAATATATGGGATTGATGACAGCTGTAATTTGTCAAAAGTCACGGCTGCCATCAGCCCTGGGATAGTAATTGTCACAGGGTCCGTGTCCGGTTATCCCACAATCAACAGAGCGAGAGATGTGTGAATGGCCCACAACCTTTATTGCTTGAAAAACATAAAAATCCATAAAACATTCCATCAAAATACTGCATATATAGGTAATCCAGGTGACTCTCCCATGCCTTTGGAGAGCTCACCTCTGCTTCAGCGTTCCAGACAAACTGACAAAACACCTCTTCTCCTCCCCCAAACCACCTCCCCAATCTAAAACCAGTTCTATGGAGACTCCAGGGGGAGGTTGTACAAACCTTTACAGACAAAGGTCTTGAATGACCAAATAAGGACATGTCCACAGTAATTCAATTATCAACTCAGCAGTGTAATTTGTACACAGGAAGTGGGAAAGGCGGAATGCACAGTATTGCTAGAACAAAGCACCTGTAAAATGCAGTTACAACATAACCCACCATATCCACCATCACAATCTCTCCCCCCTTTCAATAAGTGAGTGTGGAGCCCTCTGGGACGGGGTACTCGGTACCAGACCGGGATTGCACTGGGGATAATCACGGCGGTCTTGGTTCAGACCGTGTCCCGAGCCCACAAGTAAAAGGGGATATTTACAGGGGCTTGTCGTGACGCCACCCACGGGTTGTGGACAGTGAGGGGACCACCGCTGCAGTGTACTTCTGCCAGGAGGATGGATGACGCTGCAGCAAGATGGATGGGCCCGTCGCAGGTCGGGGCAGCTCCTCACAGGGTGGAAAGATGTAATAACAGTTCTGTTTGCAAGGAATCACACACGGGAGACGGAAGCAGGGTTCACCGGGTTTTACTGACAAGTTCTCTCTCAGTACAAAACGTTTACAAAGCAGTTCTTTCTCACAGTTAATTCCGGACAGTCACTGAACCTCTGCAGCCAGGTTTCGTTCCTAAGACCCTGTGGAGCTCACTGGGACGGGGTACTCAGTACCGGACCGGGGGTATAAGCTGGGGATGACATGGCAGTCTTGGTCCAGACAGTGTCCCGAGCCCACAAGTAATGGGGGAGTATTTACAGGGGAGTTTGTCGTGACGCCACCCACGGGTTGTGGTCAGGGTGACCACCGCTGCTGCAGAACCTCCAGGGATGATGTTTGGGCAGCTGGAGATGTAACGGCTCTCCGCGGGCAGTGGTAGTAATTGTCTATGAAGGATGCTGAGTAAGGGTGATAGTAGAGGCGATGGCAGTTTGTGAGGGAAAGTAGGGTTTGAGCACAAGGATCACACAGACTCATGGTTTTGTCGTTTTCCAAGTCTTTACTGCAGATGTTGTTAGCAGAGTACTGTCCACGGAGTCTGTATCGGGGCCGGGTTGCTCCCTCCTGACCGGTCCTCAGCTTCCCACTTCTACGCTGTGTGTGTGGCCCTGCTGTCGCTTCAGCTAGGCAGCTGGCCCTGTCACTCCTCACAGGTACCCCGTTTGCTAGGCAACTTGAGTCTTTCCGTGTATTTCTGACCCTGCGGTGTTGCTTCGCTGAGGTACAGTGTAGATCTATAACCACCACTATCCCAGTGTTTACTGTGCTGCGTGTGTCAGTCACAGTTTCGGATCTGGTATCCGGTCTGTGCACTCCTCCGGGGCGAGTTATGGGGTAACTCAATCTCCCAGATGTGTTCTTCTGTTTCCTTCTAACTCCTCTCCTCAGACCCTGGCTAGACCTGAAATTGAGTAGCAGACGGTGGAGAAGTCTAATGCAGCCTCTTTACACCACAGTCTTTCTTCCACAGTGCTGCACCGCACTGAACTACTCACTTCCTTTCTACACCAGAATATATAAGGGAGCTGCTTTAGCTCCCCCTTCTGGCCTAGAGGCGCTAGTGGAGTGTTCAGTGTTGTGTGGGGAGTGAACCCTTGTTGATGTTGCTGTGGCACTTAACCCGTGGGGTGCCACAACCCTTCACTTTCTCCATTCCTTTCAGGCTCTCTTCTGTGCTTCTCTTCCCTGTAGGCTGTATGGGGCAGCTCAGTCCCTTGTCTGGCTTCCCCATATGTGTGTGGGTGGCAAGCCTGGGTTCTATGTGCTGCTGATCCTCCAGCCCGTGTGTTGGGTGACCAGACCAGGAACCTGTGCCTCCCCATTGGTGTGTTCGTGTACCGGTGTGTAGCTAGGGTCACCAGAGCCGACTTTCTGGTCCCAGCCTAGCCTTGGGTGTCCCTGTCTTGCAAGGGGTCACCGGGCTCTCACCTACCCGTGTAACTTCTGCACTAGAAAGGGATTCTCCTCACCGTCGATTCATTGTCACTGCTGCCGTGTTCCTCGGATCTGATAGCACTAATCCGGTCTCAGTCTTTCCCCCTTCCATTTGGGCTGTAGGCTATGGAGCGGGCTTTTTCTCTAGGGAACAGTGTCTCACAGGATTATGTGCCTCCAGGGAGCCTCAGCCTTCCGGGAAGTGTCTCTCAGTCTCTTCACTGCTCTTGTCTTTACCTCTCGGCACCCACTCGCCTACTGGCTAACTACTTCCTGTTCTCTCTCTTTATCCTAGTGCTGTCACTTGACCTACATCCCACCCACTTCCCTCCAAACCTTGTCACCCCTTTGCCCGCCTAGAGTCCCGGGCTCCGGGTTGGGTGCTGTGTCCTGTGTGAAGCCTCACATGTGTGTGAAGGTGTTCCTAAAGAACTGTCTCCTCCTGCCTGGCTGCAGTTCCTACCTGTGGCCACCCTGACCGCAGGGGCGCCACATGAACATGCCATGAGGTACTGCAGGAGAGAGGACCCTACCTACGAGGGCTCACAGCCTACATGGGATGGGTAAAGATACAGTAGGTAAAGAGAGATCCTGTCCGCTAGGGCTCACAGTCTACAAAGGATGGGTGAGGATACAGTAGGAGAGGAGAGAGGACCCTGCCCATGAGGGCTCACAGTCTGCAAGGATGGCTGAGGATACAGTAGATGAGGAGAGAGGACTCTGTCCACGAGGGCTCAAGTCTACAAGTATGGCTGAGGATACAGTAATAGAAGAGAGAGGACCCTGCCAGTAGGAAAGGGTTGAGCTGGTCGTGCGGCAGTTCGGTGGACTGAGGGTCACTGCAGGTGGTAGACATGTCAGAAGAGGTGAGTCTTCTGGTTCCTTTTGAAGGTTTCCATGGTAGGCGAGACTCTGATGTGTTGGGGTGAGAGTTCCAGAGTATGGGGGATGCAGGGAGAAATCTTGTATGCGGTTATAAAAAGAAGAGATAAGAGGGGAGTAGAGAACTTTTACTAACCCTGTAAGCCAAAAGAAGTAAATGCAGACACAAAAAACTCCTTTATTTGAAATAAAAACATAGACACTCGGTGGGACTCGATGAGTTGGGCTAGGCCGAGGGTGTGGATGGAGAAGAGTAAGGGTCCCAGGACTGAGCCTTGGGGAACTCCAACAGATAGGGGTGGGGCGAGAAGGAGGTGTGGGAGTGAGTGACGCTGAAGGTCCGGCTGTTAGGTACGAGGAGATCCAGGAGAGGGCTAGATCAGTGATGCCAAGGAATTCTAGAATTTGAAGCAGGAGGGAGTGGTCGATTGTGTCGAAGGAAGCAGAGAGGTCAAGGAGGAGAAGGATGGAGTAGTGTCGCTTGCTCTTTGGTTAGGGCTGTTTCGATGGAGTGATGGGCTCGGAAACTGGAGTGCAGGTGGTCAAAGAGGGAGCATGAGGAGAGATGGGAGGACAGTTCGGAGTAGACATGTTGCTCAAGTAGTTTTGAGGCAAAGGGGAGGGGTACCACAGGGGTCAGTGTTGGGCCTGCTTCTTTTTAATATATTTATTAATGATCTTGTAGGGGGCATACAGAGTAGAATCTCAATATTTGCAGATGACACTAACCTCTGCAGGGTAATCAATACAGAGGAGGACAATTTTATATTACAGGAGGATTTATGTAAACTGGAAGCTTGGGCTGATAAATGGCAAATGAGCTTTAATGGGGATAAATGTAAGGTCATGCACTTGGGCAGAGGAAACAAAAGATATAATTATGTGCTTAATTGTAAAACACTGGGCAAAACTATCACTGAAAAAGACCTGGGTGTATGGGTAGATGATAAACTCACATTTAGTGGCCAGTGTCAGGCAGCTGCTGCAAAGGCAAATAAAATAATGGGATGCATTAAAAGAGGCATAGATGCTCATGAGAACATAATTTTACCTCTATACAAGTCACTACTGCGACCACACTTAGAATACTGTGTACAATTCTGGTCTCCAGTGTATAAGAAGGACATAGCTGAACTAGAGCGGGTCCAGAGAAGAGCGACAAAAGTCATTAGAGGACTAAGGGGTCTGCAATACCAAGACAGGTTATTAAACTTGGGGTTATTTAGCTTGGAAAAACGAAGGTTTAGGGGTGATCTTATAATAATGTATAAATATATGAGGGGACAGTACAGAGAACTTTCTAATGATCTTTTTACTCTTAGGCCTGAGACTGGGACAAGGGGGCATCCTCTACGTCTGGAGGAAAGAAGGTTTAATCATAATTACAGACGGGATTCTTTACTGTAAGAGCAGTGAGACTATGGAACTCTCTGCCACATGATGTTGTAATGAGTGACTCACTACTAACGTTTAAGAAGGGCCTGATGCCTTTCTTGAAAACTATAATATTACCATTTATATATACTAGATTCTTTGATAGGGCGTTGATCCAGGGAATTAGTCTGATTGCCGTATCTGGAGTCAGGAAGGAATTTTTTTCCCCAATGTGGAGCTTAGTGTTGCCACATGGGTTTTTTTTGCCTTCCTCTGGATCAACATGTTAGGCTATGGGTTGAACTAGATGGACTTAAAGTCTTCCTTCAACCTTAAAAACTGATGTTACTATGTTAAACGAAGTGTCAAAATTCGACCTTTATCCAATGCCCAGGGCAACTGAGTTGATTGAGAGACTGGGACAGGCACAGTACTTCACAATGCTCGATCTGACCAAGGGTTACTGGCAGGTGCCGCTGACGGAGTCAGCAAAAGGAAAGACCACTTTTGTTACGCTGGAGGGTCTCTATCACTATGTCATCTTGCCTTTTGGGTTACATGGGGCTCTAGCCACGTTCAAGAGGCTGATGGACATAGTGATGGCACCACATCGACAGTATGCATCAGCGTATTTGGATGACATCATCATCTATAGCGCAGACTGGCATACCCACCTGGTTCAGGTACAAGCGGTAATGGCTCCGCTCAGAACTGCCGGTCTGATGGCCAATCCAAAAAAATGTGCATTGGGACTCAAGGAAGCCCGTTACTTGGGGTACTTGATAGGCCAACGCGTGATTAAACTACAAATCAATAAAATTAAGGCTATTCAAAACTGGCCACGGCCCCTTACCACGAAGCAGGTACGGGCTTTCCTTGGTATCGTTGGGTATTACAGACCCTTCGTTCCCAATTTCGTCAGGTTATCAGCGCCATTGTTGCATCTTCTGAACGGGCAGAAGTCTGTCATTGTATGCTGGAATTCTCAGGCTGAGGAGCCCTTCCAGGCGTTGTAGGTGGTCCTGTGCGGGCAGCCTGTTCTCGCCAATCCTGACTTCTGAAAAGAATTTCTAGTGCAGACGGATGCCTCTGAGGTGGGGTTGGGAGCGATGCTGGCCATAATAAAGTGGGCCTTGGAATCCCTATGCTATTACCTGATAGGATGACATTTTTGCTTGATGACTGACCACTCCTTATTGGTCTGGATGAGAAACACCAAGGAGAGAAATGCTAGGATCACCTGGTGGTTCCTCTCCCTGCAGCCATTCAGTTTTACTGTGGAATCACTGGGCGGGAAGGTTGCAAGGTAACGCGGATGCCCTGTCTATGGGCCCCTGTATGATGGCTGATGTTCAACCCCACAAGTTTGAACAGAGGGGGGGTATATGAGGAAGTGACCAGTGTCATTCATGAAGGTCGGTATGTATCCCCTCGAATGTGCTCGGAAACCTTATAAGACCTGTTGGACTGTGTTGTACTCACGGTGTGTACTGTGAGTGCAACACAGAAATAAAGGAGTGTGAAATGGGTCATGTTAGGTGATGAGGTTTTTCAGGATACCAAGGATGGGCCTTAATTTGGGAGAATTTGTAGGATCGGGTGGGATGGATTCCCCTCCTTTCTGGGTCTTCCAACATTCCCATGTCCAGGAATGTGTTTTAAACCTCGACTGTGTGAAGCCAAGTTTCAGAACAGCAGGTGCAGTGTGAAGCTCTCTGTGTGCTGGCTGTGTGCAGTTAACACAGCCTGGCCACGTGGTCTTGGCCCTTGCAACCTTACAAAGGGACCTGGCCAAAAAAGAACCTGGCAGCAGTGCAGAGACTTTGAAGGACTGTGTGAACAGGGTTGTCCCAGCTATGTCCTGGATCTTTAAAGGTCTGTTAAAATCTGGACTTGTAAATAAACCGCGTGTTGTGTGCACAAGTGCTTGGGTCACTGCCTTCTGTCTTGCCGAATCTAACCACCACCTCACAATGTGCAGCTACGTACCTGTACACCAAACCACACATAATCTAATCTGACTCCCTCAACACTGCTGCGTTGTGCTCTGGAGTGTGACTACAATAAGCGCATGTATTATCTTTGTGGTATGCTGCTCTTCGTCTGCTCTTGATAGAGGAATATTTTAGTAAAAGTTATTACATAGGGAAGATGGATGGTAGAAATCTCTAAATATGAAGCACAGATCATTTCACGATATATAGGTTAAATACTCTACCCATATTTTATCATATTTATGCACAGTATCATTCAACAAATATTTGACCTCCGCATTACGAATATTGAAGTGCTTATGGCTGTCACCAGCATGTGTGTAATGTCGTCATATCTCGGAGAACAGATATCAACTTTCTCAGTACTGGGAACATGATGCAGGATTTATTCAGATTCTTCTTTGATGGGTTTGCCAATCATTGTCCTACAGGTCTTTATCACAAAGGAGTAATTTCTACTAAACTTTCCGTATCTCCCTGAGTCACTCCTCTGTAATGCGGATTATCAAGAATGACCCAAATAGTGCACTTTAAATTGCGAGGTTAATAACAAAAATTGGAAAGTAATTGTAAGGGAAATTATTCTACTATGTAGTAATACCTTCAATTATTGTCTATATTATGAAGTTCGAAATTATGGCCATTACTATGTCTACAGTATAGCTAAATTAAAGAGATACTTCAACTAAAACTGTAGACGACACTGCATGATCTGAACCATGCACATGTAAGGAGGTGGACATATTGCCCACATTTCCGCTTGAAGACAGCAATGTTATTGTGATGGATAATGTGATGTGTACTGAAAATTATGACATGTATTAGTGATGTTACAGTTTGTTATGCCGACATTAAGGCAAAAAACAGTTCATGTTTGGGACTAGTCTAAAGTGGAAGGGCCTTAGTGCAATGACAGTGACAGTTTCCTATCAAAACATCAGATAGGGCCCAACGTAAGACAGAGAAAGACCTAAGGCCTGGTTAGTCGATGATGACGCACACTGGCATCACAGATAGAAAAGGGCACCTGTGCAAGAATAGTTTACCGGGCCCCTTTTGCAGTCCTATAACTCATCAAAATACACAATTCAACCCGATTAGGATGTTTAAATGGGCCCCTTATTCTCTTGAGCCCCTGTGCGACTGCACAGGTTGCACCAATGATATGTCCGCCCTGATGACACATGACGTGGGTGTCCCTAAAGTGAAAGGAACCAAGGCAAAGGATAGGAAGATCCAGCATAGCAAGAGAGAGAGAGTGACTGAGTTACAGAGTGATTTTTTTGGAGTCGGGACAGAGGAATGGGTGACCAAGTGGAGACAGTTCCTGAGAGAGTACACCTAGCAGTATGGCCCTGAGTTTATAACTCAGAAAGATGATGGGCCAGGACAGAGCAGATAATGTGAGACAAAGAGGGTTTCTCAGGTGGGCGCTCCCTGAACATCATCAAGCTATAAGTTAAGGTCCAGTCATAGTGGCAAAGTTATCCCTTTAAAAGAGAGATAATACGGAATAACGAGGGGAGAAAATTACTTTCACGGACTGGACTATTAAGCTGGGTTGTTGAAGGAAGAAAAACTAGTGTAGGCAGGAACAACTGAGGTGGAAGGAGCAAAGGGACTGTGTATTGAGATGCTCTGTGTCAATGAAGAAGCGTGCAATAAGTGGTATACCTACTATCTATTGTACATTGTTGCCATCAAGTTGTTGTTGAGTAAAACTAAGTTTATTTTTAACTGGTGGTCTCACTCTTTGAACTTCATAACATCTGATCCTGGCCAGCCAGAGTCATGAACAATATGCGGCCTGCAAAGTTATATTTGCTCCTTAACACTGGTGCATGCGTCGAGCCATCTTTCATGCAGTGAGCCGGGGTGCAACACATGACTATCTCACCCATGGCTACTGCCCTGTGCCACGTTATACGTGTTTAGCACATTTTCGGTGAATGAGTTAAAGAACACATCCTCAGCCTTTGTTCTGAAAATTTAGACTAAGGATTGATAGAGTCATAGTACTACCCATCAGTATTACCAATTATCACAATTTGGTGCAATCTCAATGTATTTCTTTGGAAAACATTAAGCGACATTAGCTTGGTCCTGGGGCTTAAGATTTCTCAGATTCAAGAAAGGTCTAACCCTTAATCCACAGGAGGATCTTGCATCAAAGGGTGTTCTCAAGTTTAAAAGTTATAGCCTATTCATGGGATAGGGGGTAACTTATGATCACTGGGGCCATCGTTCTCCCCACCCTGATCCCAGAGCGGAGGTCAATCATGTGTGACATTCCATACCGGAGATTTCGCTCTGATGATCTTTGGTGCTCCTATTAGAATGAATGGGGCATGTTTGACGCCCTCTCCATTTAGTTGGGGCCCTTCAGAGCCCTGGTTCTTGGGATCGGTGTGGGCCATAGCAGTGGGACCCTGGTATCAGAAAGGTATCCCCCTTTCTTTTTTTATCGTTATACTTTTTTTAATTAACCATGGATAGTATTTTACCATTTACTGGTGATGCTTACTTATACGCTGTTGCCTTGAGAGGGACAACGGATTTGGTTGGTGACTACATTTGACCTCCATGTCACCCACCAGACTGCACATCTGGTTTCGGCCTTTATTGCTGACATCTGCACTCTGTATTTCTGTTTCTTCGACCTAAGGATAAGTTTGTGAGGCCTTGAAGAAGATGTAGATTGCTTTTCAGCTTTGTGGCCAGAATTTTTTTGAGGGTTTTTTTGATCTTTAAACTAAAAGTTAGCACTAAATAAAATTCTTTGAGCAGAACAAAGACCTCGTAAACGACTATTTACGATTCAGAACTTGTCTTGTCTTTTGTTTTCATGGTATTTGTTTACTAGGCCAAAAAGACATGTGTAAGGAAAAAAATGATTCTGATTCTAGTTTAATTAAAGAAGTCAGTGTGGAAAGTCCATGTTTTGGATCCTCTGTCTGTTTTATGTTATATATCACACGTTTTGATTTTCATAGACCAAACAAAATCAAGGGGAAAACATGGAAAGTCAACTCTCCAAGAGTCGTTCTGCTGAGCATTCCTACATGAGTAATCATCCAGTTTAGTCTTTGTATTATGTGATAAATACATATACCTGGAACTGTTCCATATTCTATGTCTAATATTTAAGTGCTCTGGATGAGGCAGTATTTATAGAATCAATGTATCTTTGCCAATCCTCCCGGATTTACCAGGGATCCTTGACAAAGAGGAGAACTCCTAAACTCCTGGAAGAGTTAGAATATCCTCAAGGGCCCGTACATGGCAACTCACCCAGTTTTTAGAAAAAGTATCTGCAAATGTGTAGTGCTCAGTCCAAAAAGAGCATGGTTTATATGTGGACATGAGGGGCAGTGGGTGCCTCTGCTGGCCTCTTAGTCTTTAGAAAGACCTCATGGACCAAGGGTCATCCCACTGAATGCTCTTACTCCTTTCCGTGGGCAGCACACTACTCAGACAACACAGGGTGAAATTACCACACATAGGTAAGACTTCATTAGGTCACCAAAACTAAAAAGTATATTGTACATTCCTATCAAGAACCCAAGATGGTACAAGCAGAAGAGTCCCACCCTTCCGCTCGCTCGCAAAGGATTAAAATCTCCATGATGTTGGGGCTTTCAGCTTTCAACAAGCCCAGCCAGCAGCAACCCACTTTTCGCAGGCATGCAGCATCAAGCTTAGGAAGCCAAACAAGCACAGCAAGTATGAAGCCAGGTGACCGAATTGTCCCAACCTGGGTTCTCCAAGCAAATTTATGGACCCAATGTTGGGGAGTGAAGCAGTTCTATGATCCTCCAGCTAAAGACACAGACCTTGGCTGAAGTCCTGTAGAATGAAGATGGTGACAGAAGCAAGACCCTTTTTATGCTCCTCAACTCTCCTTTTTGGGTTTGTGGCTTAAAAAATTGGTGGGAGATGACTGTTTCCTCATTGGTTGACATTTCAATCTGATTGAATAATTTTCCTATAAATTATGTTTTCAAATTGGTTGAGGCAATCCACACTTAGCAGGCAATCCACAAATTAACAGACAATAGGGCTCTAGTCAGTCTGATACAAAACAATGGCTAATTTTCTTGATTTTCTGAACAAAGGAATTATATGTCAGGCTTAATTAAGAACAGTTCACCCCCCACATAAGTGGCCAGATGCTGAGTCGTCGCAGTATTACACAAATCCAGTCCATAAATGCAGAACCAGGTGTGAATGGGTTGGAACTAAAGCATAAGTAGCCAGTACCCACCTTATACTAAATTTCCGATGTCCATTGCTTTTAGAAGTTTTTTTGTGCCCTGGTATCTCTTGTGGAGGGGAATAAAATAGACTGGAAATGGATGTGTGCGTCATAAGCTTAAATTTGTCTGTGTCTGTGAATTTTGGTATGTAAGCAAGTATGACTAAAGAGACCAGAGTGCTGTTTCAGGTGACTTTGTATATGTACAGTTAGGTTACATTTACTGACCTTTAAAAGGTTGTTATACACCGGGATCTTTAACCATAGCACAATCATCTGGAGCAGAGGTCCCAATCAGGCCTCAAGGGCGCAACAGTGCAGGATTTCAGGATTTCCTTAGTATTGCACAGGTGCTAATTTTGATCATCTGCACAGGTATGATTACAAGCATTTGCATACTAAGGAAATCCTGAAACTGCACTGTTGGCGGCCTTGAGGCCTGGATTTGGGGACCTCTTATCTGGAGGCATTGAAGGGCATATGTGGCAAGCTCCTGAAGAAGCACCTTACTTGTAACTATAGCAAGCAATTGATTGAGGTCTCTCTGGGGGGTTTCACTCTGGTGGGAATCTGTTGCAGGCACACAGGAGGCATCTGAAGCCTTATATAGTGCACTGTACCATGCAATCAAGAAGGATGCAATCTGTGGCTGGAACTTCAGTGGCTGTATATGGAAGGGAATGTGAACCATACTGGAGTTGGAGAAAGTCTGTACATGACTAAATGCTAAATAATTTTTTAGGACATAAAACTTTGCACTCTAGTAGACGGTCAAGACATCCATGCACTGTGCCCAATGTGTTACAACAGCACTGGGGGCATGGTAATTCCATGACATTGCAGGGACTTAGTCACCTGTAGACATATCCATCACTGCCAAACACAAGTATGACAGGAACAAGCAATCCCTCATCGTGTCTGCTTGTTATAAAGAGGACCTATCACAAGGTCAAATGTTCCTCACTTTTTGGTTTTATTCTATTCCCGTTGTAATCTGTTTTCTGTCATTTTTTCTTAATGCACCACACAGTTGCGATAAAAGCCATTTACATACCGTTATGGTTTACAGTCTTTGCTAAAGGGATGTGGCTCACAGGCTAATTATGCAGAGCAGCCTCAAGATATGTCCCTCCTTCGCTCGAAAATATTTTGAGCCATGCTCCATTGTACAGAGCATAAAGATTAGCACAAAATTAAAAGGTCCATACCTCTGGAAGATTATGATGGATTTAAAGAAAAGTAGACTACTTAGGTGAGCAGAGGGAATTAAATAAAAGCAAAAACTGGCCATGTCGAACAGGTGACAGTTCATCTTTAACCTGTGTCCACACCTAGCGGAATTGCTACAAACCAATTCTGAAATAATCCACCCCATATCCTAGTATTTTTGCTAATATATTTTGATGCCAATTTGTTTGAAGTTATTCATTGAAGGGCAAAAAAAACAAATGTATGATGAGAAGGGATGAGTGGACCCATGGAAGTTCAGGTTCACTGGGTTCGGCCAGACTTTAGTTAAAAAGTTAGATTCGGGATGCAGACTTGACCCCAGATCCCGAACCCCTTATAAGTCAAAAATCTAAATTGGTTGTAGTTAGTGCTAGGGGGCTGCAAAAGGAAGAAAAAATGGGGTAATTGCCCTGCAAAGAAATGTGGATAGGGAATAAATAAAAAAAACGGTATGGGGTCCCCCCTATTCTTGATAACTAGTGCAGGTAAAGCAGACAGCTGCTGGCTTTACAGCCCTCAGCTATCTACATTATCTTGGCTGGTTATCAAAAATAGAAGGGATCCCACACCATTCTTTTATTATTTATTTAAGAATTTAAAAGAACAATGTGAAGTCCTCCTTATTTTTGATTACCAATCAAAGCAAAACAGACAGGTAGGGGCTGGCATTATTAAGGTGGGAAAGCCAATAGTTATTTGGCCCCTCCCAGCCGAAAAATAGCAATCCGCAGTCACCCCAGTAGTGGTGCATCCAGTATATGCACCGATTTTGGTGCTTTGCCCTGCTATTCCTGATTGCTCTGGTGTGGTGGCAATCGGGATAATACTTTTGGGGTTGATGTCAGCTGGGAATTGACAGCTGACATTAAGCCTTGGTGTTAGTAATGGAGAGACATCTATCAGACACCCCCATTAATATCACAGTAAGTGAACAGTTAAAAAACACACAGGCATTGGTAAAAATAGTTTATTTGAGTAAAGACTCACACCACACTTCTCTATGTGCCAATTATTTATTCAGAATTCCTCAAAGTAATTTATTAGTGTAATGTCTCAAGATACCCATGGAATCCTATGGAGCTTTGCTCTGAGAACGAGGCTTCATAAGTCACTCATGATCAGCAGAAGAGCTGCCATGAGATGCAAAAATGGTGCAGAAATTTCTGCACCAAATCCTAAACATGTGCACATTCCCTTGAGGCTGGAATCACACTGTCTGTGTGATATGCGACTAAGTCGGAAGTGTCACGGATGATTAACTTGGAATGGCCTCCCCCATGTCAGGACAGGAGTGTGAAGCTGCTTTGAAACACAAGCAGCTGACACTCCCGTCCAGAGAGGGGGAGGCCATTCCAAGTTAATCATCCGTGACAGTCCGACTTAGTCGCATATCACACGGACAGTGTGATTCCAGCCTAAGTGTTGTTTTCTTAAGTTTTCTGTCTTTGTTTTAGCTGCACTTCTGGGAATGATTTCATCAAAATCTCCAACAATTGAGGTTCGTTGCCGTTGTGGATTTTGGCTCTAAAGCAACGCAGGTGGCGCAACGATAGGTCTCAGGCAAGTCATATGACAAAAAGCAAGCAACTTATTGGTGTCTTGCTGCTGTTCAGAAATATTAAAGTAACAGTTTGATCTGAATAAAAGGGTTATAAACTTTTGAGGTTAAGTTGCCGTGCCTGCAACCAAAAAATCAAAAGTGTTGTATTTGTGTGATATTGTGGCGGTTTTGGTGTCCACAATTTGACTATCATTTAGATGCAAAATTATCAGTAAAAGTTGATTTGTGAATAGTGTTTACTCCTTATGTTCTTGTGCCTATGTTAGCTGTATAACCCAACCTAGGGGGTGAGGCCCCTTGGGCATTTTCTTTGCAAGTGCCCCAGCATGCCATACAGGAAAGGATCCAGATTTCCATGTCTATTGCCAATATTTCCTGTTAGATCTTTAATGTATTCATACCAGGAAAGAGAAAATTATGTCACGGTGAACTATTATAGCCTAATCACAGGAAAACCATGAATCATACGTTCTTCTAAATGATTTTCCTAGAAACATCTGTATTTAAAATTGGGGATGATTAATTCATCACTTACCTGCAGGGATCGCTCTGCCCTGAACTTCATCCGGCTGATAAGAAGATAGAAAACTTCAGAAGAATGCAATAATTGCATCATTTTAATAGGAAGGATATCACGGTGAGCCAAAAGATGTCTGCTTACATAAGACACATGTAATAAACCTGCAAAAGGTGCAAATGTAGCAAGCTGAGGGCTGAGTCTGAAATATTCCATGGCTTTATATAGGATTGCAAGCAGACCTGGCGAGTTATGTGAGCACAGGCACTTGTCACTATGCACAAACTGTCCATTAGCTAATTAATTCAGCTCTAGGACCAGGAGAAATAAAATACCGTAGATAAAAGGTGAAATAACCAAGAGTCTGAGCTGGAGTCTACAGAGGGTACAGAAAGTATTCAGACCTCTTTACATTTTTGCTCAGTGTTGAGTATTTGCACCTTTTCATCTAGTACAGCCATGAGTCTTCTTGGGAATGATGCAGCAAGTTTTTCACCCTTGGATTTGGGGATCCTCTGCCATTCTTCCTTGCAGATCGTCTCCAGTTCTGTCAGGTTGGATGGTGAATGTTGGTGGGCAGCCATTTTCAGGTCTCTCCAGAGAAGCTCAATTGGGTTTAGGTCAGGGCTCTGGCTGGGCCAGTCAGGAATGGGCACAGAGTTGTTCTGAAGCCACACCTGATACTCGGGTATCAGGCTCCAAGGGGTTAATGCTCCTGTGTCATGGGGAGTGGTGGCCGCACCTGATCCCGTGTCCTGGGTGACTTCTTTGAAAAGGGTCATATTTACAGGGGATTCTATATACAGTTGTCGTGACGCCACCTGTAGTTTCTGGTGAGGGGTCACCAGCGCCGCCACAGTCCGCCGGAGGTAGATGGTAATGCAGCTTGGTTGGTAAAGTCCCCTACAGGTAGGGTTGGACCTCCGGGGCAGCGTTCCTGCAAAGGGAACAAGTTCATGCAAAAAGGAAACACAGGCAGAGGCAAAGTCACTTTGTCCCGGGTACTTTACTGGAATCTTGTAGCAGAATAAGTTACAGTTCACAGCTCAGTGCTTTAGATGTTACAAAGAACAGGTAGCTTAACGGGTGGCTGCAAGTGGATCCCAGGCGGTATGGTGGAACCTTTGTGTGTACCTTCGTTAACTAACCCATGTCCGTTCTTCCCCACTTTGGATCGATCTATACCCAGTAGCTCTGTTTAGGTAGTACCGGGAGTCCCCTCCCTCATTGGTGAGGAAGCAGGCAGTCCTCTCCGATGGCAGGGTGCTGCAGCTGATGAACAAGCCACAGCAGCCAGTTGCCGACTGCCAAAGCTGGACTTTGGCCGGTTCCTAGGGCCCGGCGTTCCCCTGGGTGGACTGGAGTATCCCCTGAAGTATGGACGCTCCACTCTGAGGATCTCCCTTTCTCTCTAGGGCCCGTACTTTTCTTGTCGGCCACCCTCTTTCAGGACCTCTTCAAGGTCCCTTCTTCTCTCCTCCGGTGCGGCTTGAAACAGCTCCGGTGTGACCTTCCGCCTCGTTCCACTTAGCTGTTCTTTCTTTCTTTCCTAAAACCTTTCCTCTTCCTCCATCTCCTCCTGGTTCCTCAGCTGAGAGACCTAAGGCCCATCAGACCTCGCAGCAAAGACCTCCTTGATCCCCCTAGAGGTGAATGTATCCCCTCCGGGGTAACCTCCCACCCTAAACTAATGTGGGAGTGCTAGGAATTGGTCCCACCATAGGGTCCACCTGCAGCTGGAGTATCTACACCTCTTTTACGGGTGTAGTACCCCTCTGTGACGCCTGCATTTGCGGGGCGCCACACAACCAGTCGTCCTGTCCCTGCAACTGAAAAACACCCCCATAGCATGATGCTGCCACCACCATGATACACTGTTGGGATTGTATCGGGCAGGTGATGAGCAGTGCCTGGTTTTGTCCACACATACCGCTTAGAATTATCACCAAAAAGTTCTATCTTTATCTCATCAGATCAGAGAATCTTATTTCTCATAGTCTGGGAGTCCTTCATGTGCTTTTTTGCAAACTCTGTTCAGGCTTTCATATGTCTTTTGCTGAGGAGAGGTTTCCGTCAGGCCACTCTGCCATAAAGGCCCGACTGGTGGAGGGCTGCAGTGATAGTTGACTTTGTAGATCTTTCTCCCATCTCCCTACTGCATCTTTCGAGCTCAGATAGTGATCTTGGGGTTCTTCTTTAGTTCTCTCATCAAGGCTCTTCATCCACGATTGCTCAGTATGGCTGGACGGCCAGGTCTAGGAAGACTTCTGGTGGTCCAAACGTCTTCCATTTAAGGATTATGGAGGCCATTGTGCTCTTAGGAACCTTGAGTACTGCAGAAATTATTTTGTAACCTTGGCCAGATCTGTGCCTTGCCACAATTAGGTCTCTGAGCTCCTTGGGCAGCTCCTTTGACCTCATGGCTCTCATTTGGTCTGACATGCACTGTGAGCTATGAGATCTTATATAGAAAGGTGTGTGCCTTTCCAAATCAAGTCCTATCAGTTTAATTAAACACAGCTGGGACTCCAATGAAGAAGTAGAACCATCTCAAGGAGGATCACAAGGTAATGGACAGCATGTGACTTAAATATGAGTGTCTGAGCAAAGGGTTTGAGTTCTTATGAACTTTTAACATTTTAACTTTTAATTTAACAAATGGCTGCAATGAAACAAAGAGTGAAAAATGTAAAGGGGTCTGAATACCTGACCTCTGTAGTCAGGTGCAGTCCATGTGTTACGACTTTTAGGCTAGTTTCAAACAGATGTTTTTTTGAATCCTGAAGAATGCAGGTGTGGCGCCCCGCACCGAGTGCATCACAGGAGGGTATTGCAGCCATAAATGCAGCAGCAATATTCTCTGACCCAGCAGTCATGTGGTTAACTCAGAGATCGATACCCTGCATGCATCACTTAGCATAGAGGGCCAATCGAGGTCCTAGTGGGCGGAGTGCAAGGGTAGTGTGTAGTGGAAGTTTAAGTTTAGCCTAGAACAGTTGGAGTTCGAGGGCTGAAGGAGTAACAGCAACCTAGAAGACCCTCTGCAGAATCCCAGCTCTGCAACCTAGGAGAGGGGGCTCGCACAGTCCCGTGCGGCCCCCTGGCCATCTTTTACCGGCCATCTCCCTACCAATTACGGGCATCATTATGCGGGCTCAAGATCATCCCGTGCCCCTTTACAGCCGGTTTGCTGGTACCGAAGCTAGCAGCAGTTCAGCTCTGCTATGCGAACCAGTAGAATGGAGGAATCGCTTTACAGGAGCACCCCACCATCGCCAAATCCAGTCGTCTAACCAGCGGTGTACCCACCAAGGGACCCAAGGCTCCCCAAAGCATCCGGAACGTATACCCCGGATAGGGCATTCAAGTAGCCTCCCTGTACCCGACCTGGAATTCCTGGGCGACAACGGCAACTTACTTAGCTAGAATGGAGGAACACCGCGGATCTCTGAGGGACACCTATCACTGCTGAGTCCACCCGGTCCACTACCCGTTAACTGTATGCCATGTACTGCTTGCTGGTTACAGTAAATTACCCGTTTCAGAGACTTACAGTGTCCGTGCTTCCTTATGACTACGTCCGTCCGCACACAAGGTAACCGCAGCTGCCGCACAACATCTTAAGCAGCTCATGGCTCCGGGGATCACCACTTAGCCTGTGGGGAGCGTTCCATCTTGCTGCATTCCATCCCCCGGAGGCCCCGCAGCGTCGGTAAGACTTACCGAGCTACTCATAGGTGGCGTCACGAAACAATTAACCCCTTAATCTGTTCCACTAACGACGTCTTCAAACTTTTGATCTGCACCACCGGGCCCACTACCGGCAGGCGCGGCACCCCGTGACAAGGAGGAAGAAGACGACGCCTGTCTAAACCGGAGTCCCGGCCGCGGTGAGTCAGAAAGTGGCGTCACGAACAGGATACGAGCAGGCCCGTTCCCTAAGGGGTATCATGTGCTTAAAAAGACTTTATTTCAACAATTTGGACTTTGTTCGTCCCTAAAAGAACTTTTCCCGCCTTTTCACCGTTGGGCCAAGATGGCGCCCAAGATGGCGTCCCCGCCATGAGGATCCGCCACGTGCAAGACCAGGGGTGAGCCACCGCCCCTCTTCGTGGGAGGGCTAAAGGCAAAGGCGCCAAACTCTTTGTCCGCCCTGATTGCTCGAATCAACCATGGGGGCGGACCCAAAGACTTTTTCCCACAATTGGACTACAAAGACCCCCAAGGAAGTGGGAGTGTCAGACAATTCTTCACCAGCTCTCTACCAGAACGGTTACCGGTTGGACGGGTGTGGTTCTCCTACAAAGATGGCCAGTTTGAGACTCCGAGACCTGATGCAACAAGTGGAAGCTGAGGCCAGAGCAACCATAGGCCACCCCGGTCCGGGTCCTGTCCTCAACATCGATGGCAGCCCTGACTTTTGGCAAGAAGCTCTGCAAAACCTCCGGGTGAGGCTCATGGAAACTTTCGAGTGGACAATTCGTAGCTGGAGCACGAGCCTAGGCCGTAGACTACATCACACAATGCAGCAGAGACGACCGGGTACACCCAACCCAGGACCGGATGATATCTCCAGTTTCACTACGACCTCCCCAACGCCTACCGCTTGCCCTGCATCCTCACCAGAGCCCATTGACTGTTTCATCCCGGTAGAAACCGCAGCTCACCCCAGTCCACTGCCTGAAACTGCAGCCGGACCGATCCCAGAGCCGGAGCTTGTAACCTGCTACTTAGAAGAAGCCGACATCTACCAGGTTCCCACCGAGGAACCCACCGACAGTCGTAATACCCCTTTAAAGACTGTTGCCTGTGTTTTCCCTGAACCGGAGGCCTCCTTTGCAACTCCGGAGGTCTACCCGTTCGACGGGATGCAGACACCGCTACCAGCAGAAACAGAAGAAGAGGCAGGCAGCCTGGAAGCCCTGCAGGACGTCCCCGTGGAAGGATCCGCAACACCACTGCCCTGCTGTACCAAGGAACCTGTTCCAGCATCTCCAACCATCGAGCAGCCCGATGTGGTCGTTGAGGGAGAAGAAGAGGATGACGACGACGAGACCCGCAGTATTCCTGAGGATCTTGACACCGGTTTTGCTTGGAGAGACAGCGAGGATCCTCCATCCAAGCAGCTAGCTCGGGTACACTGGTCGGGTGCAACAGCGACATCTTCCCCTGTGCCGTTCCACTGGGTGCCGGTCCAGACTGTCCGCCAAGCCCAAGCATCCTACCGAACCACCAGCCATATTCACACTCCGAGCCGTACCGACGAAACCATACGTCAGCATCACCGAGAGGAGTGGCAGGCCCGTGAACGTGCCAACATGGAGGCCCATGCCACGGCCCGCCGTCAACCGCCGCTGACTGATGAACTTCGCCGTGAAGGTAGATTTTCCACCTTTAATCTGTCTAATGGGTGGGGGTTCGCTTGGGAGGTGGGTTTGAATGAAGAGGTGTTTGTGGGGCGCCGGGAAGTCGAGTCACACTTGCCCAGAGGACATCCCGATCGCGACCTATACCGGGGCGATATAATCACCTATGAGCGGTATGCTTGTCCAGGTGGGTGGTTCGCCATACGGGTGCGCCGTCGTTCTCCGCGCCAGTGACTTGTTTTGCTTGGACTTAATAACTCTGTTCTCTGTTTAATCACTGACTGTGCGATCTGGCGGCTACAGCCTGAACTCTCATTAAGGACAGCCGACCACCAGCCGGGTCCGCAAAAGTGTCTACCTGTTTATATTGCTGCAACATCTCAGCAAATATTTACCTGTTATTAATAAAAATGTTTATTACCTGTTATAAAATACAAAAATCCTCTGTAATGTTGGGTAGTGCGACGCTTGGGGACAAGCGTATTTCACCAAGGGGGAGTGTGGCGCCCCGCACCAAGTGCGTCACAGGAGGGTATTGCAGCCATAAATGCAGCAGCAATATTCTCTGACCCAGCAGTCATGTGGTTAACTCAGAGATCCATACCCTGCATGCATCACTTAGCATAGAGGGCCAATCAAGGTCCTGGTGGGCGGAGTGCAAGGGTAGTGTGTAGTGGAAGTTTAAGTTTAGCCTAGAACAGTTGGAGTTCGAGGGCTGAAGGAGTAACAGCAACCTAGAAGACCCTCTGCAGAATCCCAGCTCTGCAACCTAAGAGAGGGGGCTCGCACAGTCCCGTGCGGCCCCCTGGCCATCTTCTACCGGCCATCTCCCTACCAATTACGGGCATCATTATGCGGGCTCAAGATCATCCCGTGCCCCTTTACAGCCGGTTTGCTGGTACCGAAGCTAGCAGCAGTTCAGCTCTGCTATGCGAACCAGTAGAATGGAGGAATCGCTTTACAGTAGCACCCCACCATCGCCAAATCCAGTCGTCTAACCAGCGGTGTACACACCAAGGGACCCAAGGCTCCCCAAAGCATCCGGAACGTATACCCCGGATAGGGCATTCAAGCAGCCTCCCTGTACCCGACAACGGCAACTTACTTAGCTAGAATGGAGGAACACCGCGGATCTCTGAGGGACACCTATCACTGTTGAGTCCACCCGGTCCACTACCCATTAACTGTATGCCATGTACTGCTTGCTGGTTACAGTAAATTACCAGTTACAGAGACTTACAATGTCCGTGCTTCCTTATGACTACGTCCGTCCGCACACAAGGTAACCACAGCTGCCGCACAACATCTTAAGCAGCTCATGGCTCCGGGGATCACCGCTTAGCCTGTGGGGAGCGTTCCATCTTGCTGCATTCCATCCCCCGGAGGCCCAGCAGCGTCGGTAAAACGAACTACTCATAGGTGGCGTCACGAAACAATTAAACCCTTAATCTGTTCCACTAACGACGTCTTCAAACTTTTGATCTGCACCACCGGGCCCACTACCGGCAGGCGCGGCACCCCGTGACAAGGAGGAAGAAGACGACGCCTGTCTAAACCGGAGTCCCGGCCGTGGTGAGTCACAGGCAAAACCTGAATCCCCCAGATTCTCCCGCAGTGATGCAACTGGATGCACCAGCTCTGGTATTATCACTGATCCAGTTAATGGATCAGTGATATTATTAGCGTGGGAGAAGTCCGATGCAACTGGTGGCATACCTATTTCTGCTGAATCCAGTTGTACGCCCTAGGGGGTGTGTCATTTAGAACTGCATTCTGGGCATGCGCAGTTCAGAAACCTGGATCTGAAGTCCGCTTGATACAGGTTACATAGAGCCCCATTATAAATCAACATGCATTGCTATGGATCCAGGGGTGTACGGTTTTTGTCACGGAGACCAAATTCGCAACATCATGTGGTTTTGGTCTCATTGCGAAAATGTGCATGCCGTGACCCATGACAAAAGTAAAGAACTGGATGCACCTGCAAGTGCCTGCGGCTTCATTGAAAGACAAATGCACATGCATACAGTTTCAACGGGACTTACACTGATGCCAAAAATAGGACAGTATTAAACCAGCCTTATGCCCCTTTCACATCAGTGTTTTTCGCTGATTGCGGCAGATCCGGCAGATTTACCGCATCTGCTGCCTAACGGTCGCACTTGCGGCTCACTTGCGGCAAGCCCCATGCATTGTCTATGGGGCTTGCAGCAAGTGCCATATTGCCGTGATCCGGCAGCAGTGTTTTTTTCACGGCCGCAACTGCTGCAAGTGCCAGACCGCGGCAATATCGCACTTGCAGCATCTGCCACAAGCCCCATAGACAATGCATGGGGCTTGCCGCAAGTGCAACCGTTAGGTGGCAGATGCGGTAAATCAGCCCATCCAAAAAACTGACAGATGTGAACAAGGGAACTAGTCAACACAATAAAGTGAATACAGCTGCACACTAAAATGCTATACTAAGCAACCATTAAATATAAGAAATTTGGAACTGTTATTGGAAACTAGGTTAAAAATGAGGTACTTAGTACATAATTTGGCCAATTCATGATAAACCTAACAGCCAACGACAAGGTGTTTCCCATTGTTGGGGCCCTATCCTTCAATGCCTCTACCAGGGCTAAACGCCAACAATTAAATGGGCAGGTAGGATCCAGCTATAATGTTAAATCAGCCTTGGCTGGTGGGTGGAGTGCTCAGTCAGAAGGGAGTATGCTACAAATTTTAAAAAACTGAACAGATAAATATATATATTAAGGTACCTTCACACGCGGCAATATTGCTAGGCAATTTCACAGGCAATTTGCTGGTTGCAGTGAAATCATGGACACATTGTTCTATTTTGTTGCCGTGTGTCCATGACTTCACTGCAACCAGAGATCTGTTCAGAAGTTGACTAGAAAAGAAGGGAGATACAAGAGGCGCAGATTGTGCCCTATCAAACAGACACTATAGTTCTTATGTGGATTATAAGTGTATCCACTCACCTTTTATGGTTGTGAGACTCACAACCAGTTTAAAAGCATAAGGCAGCTGCTGCAGAACCTCCACCAACGCCACAAAACCGGGGGAAATCAGAAGATAAAACTGGAATGGTATCCACGGACCGCGCTGCTGCTCTTTATCCAAGGAATCCACAAGAGGTTATTACCATCAAAAGTTCTTTATTTCATCACACCAACGCGTTTCGGTGCTGTCCCAGCACCTTCCTCAGGGCATTGATGCCCTGAGGAAGGTGCTGGGACAGCACCGAAACGTGTTGGTGTGATGAAATAAAGAACTTTTGATGGTAATAACCTCTTGTGGATTCCTTGGATAAAGAGCAGCAGCGCGGACCGTGGATACCATTCCAGTTTTAACTTCTGTTCAGAAGTTGCACACAGATATCTGTGTGTGTAACGTGGCCTTGAGAGTCCTCAGCGGTTGATACCTTTTAATGGCTAACTGAAAAGATGGTAAGAAAAAACAAAGCAAGCTTTCGAGACACTATGGCCTCTTCATCAGGTTTAAATAATACAACTTCTGGAGAAACACACATATATATATACAAATGCAGAGTGGGATAATGCAAGACATAACACAGGTGACATGAAGCATAGAGTGGTTAGTTGTTACCATAACCATTTCTTCCCTTCTCATTCCTGTTCTTGGACCAACCACTAATCAATGGACAATAAAACTGTCTGTGCCTCTTATTTCTGATTTTACTTCCCCAGCTGTTTCTTTGTTTCTTCCCCCCTCCCAACACTGACCACTATACGCTTCACGTCACCTGTGAGTCAGTTAGCCATTAAAAGGTATCAACCAATGAGGACTCTCAGATTCTAATATATATATATATACCGTATATATATATATATATATATATATATATATATCTACTGGCTAACATGGTACTAACATTTTTTATCTTATCAAAAACTGACCAGCACATCCAAGAAACTGACAGTTGTAAACAGGTGCATACTGAAGGAACTACCATATTTTTCTGATTATAAGATGCACTTTTCCCCCCAATATTGGGCAGATAATGGGGGTGCATAATATCCTCAGGGTATTTCTTATCAGGGAGGCACAGAGGAGCGGAGTCGCAGGATGCAGGGTGGCCGACTTTATCAGATCTGATAAAGTCGGCGACGGCATGTGTGGGGCAATGCTATGGGCCCAAGGGTGGGAGAAGGGGGTGTCACAGCGACGCAATGTAGGTGCCATTGATGCCTGGGCAGTGCACTTGATGGCCAAAAGAAAAATGGCTGCGGATGTAGCACAAGTGCAGATTGGAGGGCCGAGATATCAATCTGTGCGTGCAGCACTTCTGATGCAATGAACTCCAGGAAAATGACTGCGGAGGTGGTGCATGCACAGATTGAGATATCAGCACTCCAAGATCTCAATCTGCGCATGTGTTGCATCTGCAGATGCTTTTCTTATGCCCAGGGGTGTAACAACCGGAGTTGGAGGGTCAAAACTGCGACCGGGCCCGGAGGTGCAGGGGCCCGCACCTGCCACCCCCTGACCCCAGCACTTGCTTCACATGGATGTGCATCCACAATGTCTCTTGGTGGCTATTCATGGTCGCCGGATGACTGGCCCTGTACCTATAAACCTCCACGGCCCAGCGTGAAGCGCCATGATAAGGTCATCACACCGGGACCTCATCACAGCGCGGTGGGTGTTTGGGGAGAGGTTATACAGGAGGCAGTGTGTCTGTATGTAGGGGTGATATGCAGGGGGCAGTGTGTCTGTGTGGGGGGGGGTTACACAGGGATCAGTATGTCTGTGTGTGGGAGGGGGTTATGCAGGGGACAGTATATGTGGGGGCTTATAAAGGGGGCAGTGTGTATGGGGATTATACAGGGGCAGTATTTGTGCAGGGGGATTATACAGGGGTCAGTGTGGGGGTTTATAGTTATACAGGGGGCAGTATGTGTATGTGGGGTTTATACAGGGGGCAGGGTGGGGTGTATGGGGGACTTATACATGGGGAAGTGTATCTGTATGTAGGGGGGTTATACAGGGGGCAGCGTGTCTGTGTGTGGGGGTTTACACAGGGTGCACTGTGTCTGTGTAGATGGGGTTATACAGGGGGCAGTGTGTCTCTGTATGGGGGGTTAAGCAGGGGAAAGTGTGTCTGTGTGTGGGGGGTTATACAGGGGACAGTGTGTCTGGGGGGAATTTATGCTATCTGGAAGGCTATGAGGCTGTATTATGCTATATGCAGGACTATGAGGCTGCATTATATTATATAAAGGGCTATGAGGCTGCATTATATTATATAAATGGCTATGAGGCTGAATCATGCTATATAGAGGGCTATTAGGCTTCAATATGCTATATGAAGGGATATGAGGCTAAATTATGCTATATGGAGGGCTATGAGGCTGCATTATATTATATGAATGGCTATGAGGCTGCATTATAATATATGAAGGGCTATGAGGCCGCATTATATTATATGAAGGGTTATGAGGCTGCATTATGCTATATGGAGGGCTATTAACCTGCATCATGCTATATGAAGGGTTATGAGGCTGCATTATATTATATGAAGGACTATGAAGCTGCATTATATTATATCGATTTCTCTGATGCTGCATTATACTATATAGAGGGTTATGAGGCTACATTATATTATATGGAAGGATATGAGGCTGCATTATACCATATGGAAGGCGATGAAGCTGCATTATACTATATGGAGGGCTATGAGTTGGATTATATTATATGGAGGAATACGAGACTGCATTATACTATATGAAAAGCTATGAGGCTGCATTATACTATATGGAGGGCTATGAGGCTGCATTATACTATATAGAGGCCTATGAGTCTGCATTATATTATATGGAGGGATATGAGGATGTATTATACTATATGGAGTGCTATGAGGCTGCATTATACTATACGGAGGGATATAAGGCTGCATTATACTATAATGGAGGACCATATACACCAGGATGGGGGACACATATACCAGAATAAGTGCATATTCCAGGAGGAGGACCATATATAGCAGTATGAGGGACATTTATACATAATCAAGGGGAAAGGGTCAATTTGTGAGTCTTTATATGATTTAGAACGTTACATGGGGCCCATACATCTGACCAACAGGGGCGAGGAGGGCCCAGGTCCAAATTTTGCACATCAGACTCTAGTTACACCACTGCTTATGCCATCACGTACAGTGCTCGGACATCAACGGCACCCGTATCGCATTGCTGTGACAATCCCTCTTCCCATCCTTGGGCCCTTAGAATTACCTCACACATGTCGACGATGACTCTATAAGTTCTGACCCTGCCACCTGTGACCCCGCACCACCGCTCCCCTCTATTAAGCTATATGCATATTATAACATGCACTCCATGATTATAAGATGGACTCCCTTTTAACATGTGGAAAACCTTTTTCCCTATTGTCTTCCTCTAAATTTGGTGTGCGTTTTATAATCTGCAAATACGGTAGTCAATACACTTAAAGTGAATACAGCTGCACACTGAAATGCTATACTAAGTAAACATCAAACATGAGAAATTTGGATGTGCATTACTGCCATAGAAGCTAGGTTAAAATGGAGGTACACAATATATTCAATATTTATTTGGTATTGCATTTCAGTGTGTAGCTGTATTCACTTTAATTGTCAGGACTTTTTAGTGAAGCATTATAAGTATAATACCCAAGTTACCCTGCCAGAGGCAAGGATTGAGTCAGGCTAATCCTATAATTAGCCAAGGTGTGGTTGGAGGGAGAAGCCATCTAATAAAGCACCTGCTGGCAGAGGATAGGCCAGGGAAGCAGAACTCTGCTGGACACAGCTATATACATTTCAGCAGAGTCTGTAGGCAGGAGGAAAGACCCCAGACAGGAGGATGCAGCAGAGCTGGGAGTGCTATAAGGTAGCTCAGCCAGAAGACCTGCCACTAGGGGGAGCAGAGCTGTGAACGCAGTGAGTATAACGGCGCTGAAGAGACATGCAAGACACTAGCATCACAGTCTTGTATTTCACATTTTATTTGATACATACAGTATAGGAGAAAAAGACTGTATGTATCTGCATCCCGGGATCTGCAGCGGCCAAAACCTCTACAGGTGGTTGTGACCCTCACAACCATACCAGGTGAGTGGATTACCTTTGTTAATAACACGCTGGTGTCCCTCATTTACCGCCTTAGTGCGCTCCCCCTCTCTCTAATTTTTTACATTTTATTTGATAGAAGCTGAGCCACAATACCAAACCTGGCCTATAGTTGAGAGTGGCACAACTCTAAAAACACCATTTGTTTTAATCTCATACAACCTATTTAATAACATGGGCTTTTTCCTTTTAAGCCGCAATATG
>JARQOC010000002.1:46156385-46329315 GCA_033576535.1 Allobates femoralis | reverse complement strand
TCATTTATGGATTTAAATGGCTTATTTTACATTAATGGTATATGGTTAGGATATCCAATAAAAGTTTGATGGGGATCACCCACTGTGGATCCCACAGATCTCTATAATGAAGGACCAGCCGGGATTTGTCTTGTTGTTATTGCTGATGGATGAAGTGGAAAGTGCAATGCCTGACTGAGGCTATCAGTGCAAAATACAACCTCGGACAGACCTGACACTAACCATTCCTTTTAGCAGGTCCTAAAGGAACTTTTTTACTGCAGCTAGCCCAGCCAATCCTTTTAGGTTAGTAGCAGTGTCTGGTAGTCAGCGGTGTAGCCCAGCTGTAAAGTAAGCTACACCGCCTGTCTATCCAGTAGCCAATGTTTTACTGCAGCTAGCCCAGGCAATCCTTTTGGGCTAGTAGCAGTGTCTGTTAGTCAGCAGTGTAGCCCACCTGTGAAGCAAGCTACACCGCCTGTCCAATACCAAGTATTTACTGCATCTAACCCAGGCAATCTTTTGGGCGAGTAGCAGTGTTTGGTAGTCAGTGGTGTAGCCCACTTGTGAACCAAGCTACACCGCCTGTCTATATTATACTAATGCATCTAGCCCAGGTAATAGTTTGGGCCTAGTAGCCCTGTTTGGCCACTCAGTTCTGATCGATTTCCATCCAAATTTTTTTTTCACAGAGCTGTGAACCAAGCTACACCGCCTGTCTATTTCATACTAATTTTTAACTGCATCTAGCCCAGGTAATAGTTTGGGCCTAGTAGCAGTGTCTGGTAGTGAGTGGTGTAACCCACTTGTGAACCAAGCTACACCGTCTGTTTATTTCATACTAATTTATAACTGCATCTTGCCCAGGTAATAGTTTGGGCCTAGTAGCAGTGTCTGGTAGTGAGTGGTGTAACCCACTTGTGAACCAAGCTACACCGTCTGTTTATTTCATACTAATTTATAACTGCATCTTGCCCAGGTAATAGTTTGGGCCAAGTAGCCCTGTTTGGCTACTCAGTTCTGATCGATTTCCATCCAAATTTTTTTTTGCACACAACTGCAGAGTTGCAAATTTGTTCACGTACAAAATGAGTGGCAAAAGGCCTGCTGCTGGTGGAAGGGGGAATAGGTGTGGTGGAAAGGGAAAAAAGTTTGTGTACGTGGGGTAGGTGGTAAAGCAACAGTAACATCTGCTGAAGAAAGAATATCTTCCAGCCAAACTAAGATGTCTACTTCTTTCCGTGGACAATCTGATATGATCCTTTCTTACAGACACGAGTCACACGACCATCGCTATCAATTGTAGATGAGGCACAAAAAAAACAGGTGCTTGAATGGATAGCAAACGCTTCATCAAGTGGGCTCTCCTCCACCTCAACTTCAACATCACAAATACACCAGTCCGCAGAGGTGTCACCCCAATCGCACTTGCCTCCTCACAGCTCCCAAGTCTCTAGCCGCTCGTCTGAGTTTGGGGTAAGACAGATGGTCGAGTATGCAGAGATGTTCAGTCACACTATAACCTGGGAATCAAAGGTCTGCTCCAAAGCTTCTGTGAGTCCAGATGAGGAAATGATCTGCACTGATGCCCAGAAGCTTTGTGAGTCGGATCCAGGCCCAGATGAAGAAGGTTCTGAGCATAATGTAGACCCTCCTTCCCAAACTGTAAGTCCTGTTGGTGGAGACAATGAGGAAGATGCTGATGAGACTGAGATACCTGATTGGAATGACAACTTGACTTTTCAGTCAGGGCAGGAAGAGGTTGACTCTGAGGATGATGGGTGTGAGAGCACACAGGCTGATGGTGAGGTTGGAGATCCCACTTACTGTCAACCCACAGTCAGCCAGTCGATGAGAGTCAGCAGAGGAGGTGGAGGAGAATGCTAGTGATGACAAGGTTAGGTTGCGCCTTCCTGGACAGAGACGGAGTACTGGAAGCACTTCAACAACTGCATCCTCAACCACAACTCTGCCTCTGAGCAGAAGTCATGGTGGCTCTTCTTCAGGTCGCATGGGTTCTAAGCCAAAGGAAGACCCAACTCAGGATGACACAGGGGTAGAAAAGTCCTTGCGGATGCATGACTTGTTCATCTTGATGAATGTTAGTCTGTCTACATTGTCACTGGACACAGCCACGTGCGCTTATCTGTCAGCATACCACCAGCAGCGCTGTAGACACGTTCAGAGAGAACACTGGCTGCGGGGCACGACAAGATCTCCAAGGCGTGAGTGGCGAGCTCAGGCCATTTTTCCAGATTGGAAGCCCAAAATTAGCAAGGGTCCAGTTCCACAGTCATGGCATCGATGTTCACTTGGAGATACTCCTGTGAGATTCACTATGTGCACCACTGGTGTTTTGTGGAAAAACAGATCTAATATTCTGTAACAGCCTCTGCTGATACTCCTGCATGCATGAATCCCTTTCTATGGCAGGAATTATTTCACCAAATTTACTCTTGTACGGAGATCTAAGAGTGTGGCAACCTAGTGACTCACCGTGGCCGGCGGACTCCGGTTGATACAGGCGATTCTTCTCCTTCCTTGTCACGGGTGGACCGCGCCTGCCGGTAGTGGGGCCCGGTGTAGTGCAGATCAAAATTTAGGACGTCTTACGGGAACAGATTAAAAGGGGTTTTTAATTTGTTTTCTTCGTGACGCCACCTATGAGTAGATTCGGTAAGGGCTACCGACGCTGCGGAACCTCCCGGGGTGATGGACAGCAGCAAGATGTTACGCTCCCCACAGGCTGAGCGGTGATCCCCGGGGGCTGGAGCTGCTCAAGATGTTGTGCGGCAGCTGCGGTTAAGTCTCTTAGTGAATGACGGACAGTTCATAAGGAAACACGGACACATATAGTCTCTGCAACGGTTCTTTACTGTAACCAGCAGGCAGTACATGGCTTACAGTGGTTGAGTAGAAGACCGGGTGGACTCAGCAGTGATAGTGCTCCTCAGAGATCCGCAGTGTACCTCCTTTCTACCTCCTTAGCTTCTCTTTAGGTTCTAGACTATCTCTCTGACTGCTCTAGATTACTGTGTGTTCTCTTACACTACCCTAACTCTCCACCCACCAGGACCTAGGATTGGTCCTCTGTTCTAGGTGTTGTATGTATGGGTTGGATCTCAGAGTTAACTATTTCACTGCTTTGTCAAGAGAATATTGCGGCTGCAATACTCCCTTGTGACGCACTCGTTGCGGGGCGCCACACTCCCCCTTGGTTAAATCAGCTTGTCCCCAAGCGTCAACTACTCACATTACAGAGGTTTTTACATTTTTATACACATATATGACACACTTTTATTAAAATAGAAAAACAGGTAAAGATATGCTTTGGTGATATAAGCAAAGAAACAGGTAATCACTTTGTGCGGACCCGGCGGGCGGTCGGCTGTACTTTAACTAGAGTCCAGGCTGTAGCCGCAAGATCACACAGTCAATGATTAACGGGAACAGAGTCATTGATGAAGTTCAAGTTTTAAAGTCACTGGCTCTGAGGGTGATGGCGCACCCGGATAGCAAACCACCCATCTGCACAAGCATAGCGCTCGTAGGTGATAATATCGCCCCGGTATAGGTCGCGATCGGGATGTCCTCTTGGCAAGTTTGACTCAACGTCCCGGCGCCCCACAAACACCTCCTCATTCAAACCCACCTCCCAAGCGAACCCCCACCCGGTATTTAAGTTAAAGGTGGAAATTCTACCTTCACGGCGGAGTTCATCAGGCAGCGGCGGCTGGCGGCGAGCCTCGGCACGGGCCTCCATGTTGGCGCGTTCTCTGGCTTGCCACTCCTCTCGTCGTCTCTGGCGTACATCTCCGTCGTTACGGCTCGGGGTGTAGAGATGAGTAACGGAGCTGGTGGTTTGGCGGGAAGCTTGAACTTGGCGGGCTGTCTGTATCGGAACCCGGTAGAACGGCACAGGGGAAGGTGTCGGCGTTGCACCCGACCAGTGTACCCGAGCTGTGTGCCCGGAAGGAAGTTCTTTGTTGTCTCCCCAAGCGAACCCGGTGTCGAAATCCTCAGCGGTGCTGTGGGTCTCGTCGTCATCCTCTCCGACCTCTTCCTCGATGACCACATCAGGCTGCTCGATGGTGAAAGACGTTGAAGCTTGTTCCGTTGTACAACAGGGCTGTGGTGCTGCGGATTCTTCCGTAGGGACGTCCTGCAGGGCTTCCAGGCTGCCTGCCTCTTCATCTGTTTCCGCAGGTAAAGGTGTTTCAATCCCGGTTACCAGATAGGCCTCTGTAGTTGCAGAGGAGGCCTCCGGTTCAAGGGAGAAACAAGCGACAGTCTCGGTAGTGTGGAAACTAGTCGCGGGTTCCGCAGGTGGAACCTGGTAGAGATCGAGTTCTTCCATGGAGCGTGTTATGAGCTCCGGCTCAAGAACGGAATCGGCTGCGATGTTGGTCGCTGGAACGGGTCGAGTTGCGGCCTCCACCGGAATGACACAGTCTATTGGCTCAGGTGACGGAGCAGGACAGGTGGTAGGCGAGGGTGAGGCGGTCGAGAAGCTGGTGACGTCGTCTGGGCTTGGAGAAGCTGCACCCGGTCGGCTCTGCTGCATCGCATGGTGTAGTCGTCTGCCTAGGGTCGCGCTCCAGCTGCGGATCGTCCATTCCACTGTCTCTAGTAACCGCACCCGGAGGTCTTGTAGAGCCTCTAGCCAGAAGTCGGGGCTGCCGTCTATGGTAAGGGCAGGATCCGGACCCGGTTGGCTGATGGCTGCTCTGGCCTCCGCCTCGACCTCCCGCATCAGGTCTTGGAGTCTCATGCTGGCCATTCTTCTTTGGAGGGAAACCACACCCGATCAACCGGTAAGACGTTCTGGTAGAGCTGGTGAAGATGTCTTCTCTCTCTGTCGGTGTGTCTATATATGACACTCCCATTTCCGCTGGGCTTTTGTAGTCCAATCGTGGGAAAAGTCTTTGGGGTCCGCCCCCATGGTTGATTCGAGCAATCAGGGCGGACAAAGAGTTTGGCGCCTTTCGTCCTTAGCCCTCCCACAGTGAGGGGGGGGTTGACTCACTCCTGGGCTTCACGTGGCGGCTTCTTGTGGCGGGAACGCCATCTTGGGCGCCATCTTGACCCAATGGTGTAAAGGCGGGAAAGTTCTTTTAGGGACGAACAAAGTCCAATTGTAGACAATAAAGTCCAGTTTAAGCACAATATACCCGTTGGGTAACGGGCCTGCTCGTATCCTGTTCGTGACGCCATTTTCTGACTCACCGTGGCCGGCGGACTCCGGTTTATACAGGCGATTCTTCTCCTTCCTTGTCACGGGTGGACCGCGCCTGCCGGTAGTGGGGCCCGGTGTAGTGCAGATCAAAATTTAGGACGTCTTACGGGAACAGATTAAAAGGGGTTTTTAATTTGTTTTCTTCGTGACGCCACCTATGAGTAGATTCGGTAAGGGCTACCGACGCTGCGGAACCTCCCGGGGTGATGGACAGCAGCAAGATGTTACGCTCCCCACAGGCTGAGCGGTGATCCCCGGGGGCTGGAGCTGCTCAAGATGTTGTGCGGCAGCTGCGGTTAAGTCTCTTAGTGAATGACGGACAGTTCATAAGGAAACACGGACACATATAGTCTCTGCAACGGTTCTTTACTGTAACCAGCAGGCAGTACATGGCTTACAGTGGTTGAGTAGAAGACCGGGTGGACTCAGCAGTGATAGTGCTCCTCAGAGATCCGCAGTGTACCTCCTTTCTACCTCCTTAGCTTCTCTTTAGGTTCTAGACTATCTCTCTGACTGCTCTAGATTACTGTGTGTTCTCTTACACTACCCTAACTCTCCACCCACCAGGACCTAGGATTGGTCCTCTGTTCTAGGTGTTGTATGTATGGGTTGGATCTCAGAGTTAACTATTTCACTGCTTTGTCAAGAGAATATTGCGGCTGCAATACTCCCTTGTGACGCACTCGTTGCGGGGCGCCACACTAGTAGTCGGCATTACTTCGAATTCTGACAATTCGAGGGCCATGTTGCAGGTAGTGCAGCAAGAAGGCACTCATGTGTTTTACGCATCCAGGAGGCCTAAGTCCTTGTTGTGTTGGTGGCGGCGAGGAAGGAATCCTGCTTCCTTCCTCTGCCCTCTCCCCTCAATCCCGCACAACAGAAATGTGATCAAGGTCTCTCCCATCTGATGAGTTTTCCATGCCCATTACCAGTTCGTCCTCCATTTGTTCCTCAGCTCCTGAACCTTCCTTAACAGTTTGGCTGCTACCATGCTCCCTCATTAATCCCTCTCCCCCACCCTCCCATGCCTGCCGCCTTGGTGCTGCCGACCGTCTGGACCTTGGAGATCTTGTTATCCCTTCCACATACGACTCCTCCTGTACTTCCTTCCCCTCCTCTTGTCCCACCACCTGACTCCGAATACTGTTTAGAGTGTGCTCCAGCATGTAGATGACCGGAATAGTCATTCTGATAATGGCATTGTCAGCGCTAAACATCTTCGTCGCCATCTCAAAACTGTGCAGAATGGTGCATAGGTCATTTATCTAAGACCACTCCAGCAGTGTGATTTGCCCCTCCTCTGGATCTCGTTGGCACAGGTTATACGTCATAACGTATTGCACCAGGGCTCGTCTGTGCTGCCACAGTTGCTGCAACATGTGCAGAGTTGACTTCCATCATTGCATTTCAGCCAGTGAACTGGCAGGCAAAACGACTTCTGTAGAGATGCAAGTCGTTGAGCTGTGGGATGCGAACGGCAGAAGTGAGCACACAGCGACTGTGCCCTCTGCAGAAGCCCATCTAGGCCGGGATAGTGGGCTAAAAATTGCTGGACAACCAGGTTCAAGATGTCAGCCTTACAAGGCACGTTTGTCACATTGCCCCGGCGAAGGGCCGCACCCAGCATTGCAGCATTGTCGCACATGGCCTTCCCTGGTTGCAGGTTCAGTGGAGACAACCATTGATGAAACCCGGTCTCCAGAGCTGACTACAACTCCTCAGCTGTGTGACTCACATTTCCCAGACATTTCAACGTAAACAACGCCTGATGCCATTGAGCCCTGCTGCCAGCATGGTAAGGAGGTGTGCAGGATTCCTTTTGCACAGTTAGAACACAGGTGGCATTACCAGACAGGTTTTGGGTGCAAGTGGAGGACTGAGACGAGGTTGAGGAGGCAGAAGCAGTGGAGGAACTTTTACATACAGAGGATTGACGCACAACTCGTGGAGACAGCAAGACTTGGACAGCAGCCCCTTCTCCTGCTGTCACCATAGTTATCCAGTGGACAGTCAGCGACATGTAACGCACCTGTCCATGCTTACTGGTCCAAGTGTCTGTGGTGAAATGCACCCTGTCACACACAGAGTTTCTCAAGGAAGTGGTGATGTTGTGTGCGACATGCCGGTGTAGCACAGGCACAGCTTTCTTGGAGAAGTAGTGGTGACTGGGCATCTGGTACTGGGGCACTGCGACGGATATAAGATCTTGAAAATCCTCTGTGACCACCAGCCAGAAAGGCAGCATTTCTGTAGCTAACAGCTTGCAGATGGTGAAATTCAACCTCTCAGCTTCCTTATGGCTAGGAGGAAATGGTCTTTTACTTGTCCACATCTGAGGGACCGAGGGCTGGCTGCTGTGCTGAGACAGGGTTGAGTAGGGTGTCCCCAGAAACTGCTGGTCTGTGAGGAGGGTGCAGGCGGAGATATAATGTTACCTTTATGCAAAGGTGGTGCTCTCGATGTCTGACAGCGCTCAACACCAGCAGGTGTTTCCACTTCCAAAAGAACTGACAACCTGCCAATCACACTGGCTGTTGCGGGTAAAGTCGTGGAAGGTCTGCGTCCAAAAGCATGTGGGACTGCTGTCCCCACAGTCACAGAGGATGAAGAGGCCACGGATGCACTTTATGGGGCAAACGGTGGTTGGACCAGCCCACTAGGCCGCATTGTAGCACAGTGAGCTTCCCACTGCGACTTTTGCTTCATATTCATGTGACGGTCCATGCATGAACTACTCAAACTATTGATTTTTCGGCCTCTACTTAGATTTTGGTGACAAATCGTACAGATAACATGGAGAGACTAAAAGCTTGTGGATTTTTTAATGTGTTGTATGAAGGTCACCTCACCAACCATTTTAAGCTTGCAACTCTGGGGCAATTAATGCCACTTAAGTGGTGTCTGTGCCCAAATTTTTGGAAAAAATGGAGACTCTTATTGGAGTCCCCTTGCTGTGTTTTACATGATTTTAGAAGGACATGACATGCCTATATCTGTGTCTCCTCCCCCTTTTACTCGTCCAGCTCTTTTCTTTTCGCATTTTTATATGTACTTGTCACTTATCTACGGTATGTGTTTGTTGTGTCTTCTGAGTAGTTTGTCACCTTTTGTACACCTTAGAAGCTGTTTTCTATGTGTTTTCTATGTGTTTGTATGTGTTTGTGTTTGCCTGCCATTGTTTTCAATGGTGTTCAACGAACATTTGACGAACACACCCCGAATTTGACGAATCAAATAGAATTTGAACACTAGGGTGGTTGCTCATCTCTACCAGAAAGTCAGTGAAGAGCAAGGGTAGACAAGCCAGGGTCAAAATCATAAGGGAATATAAAGAACTAGATCGTGGCCCGATTCTAACGCATCGGGTATTCTAGTATATGTATGTAGTTTATTTATGAAGATTTAAGAATAATGCAATGAATACACAAGATTTTCCAGGTAAAATATATACATTATTCGCTCAATATATCTGCACATGTGACACCTCACCAGCCATCAGTAAGGTACCGTTACACTTGGCGATGCTCCAGCGATCTTGACAACGATATGACCTGGTAGGGATCGCTGGAGCGTCACTACGAGGTCGCTGGTGAGATGTCAAACAGTCAGATCTCATCAGCGATGCAGCAACGATATGGCAGTCGTTGGGACCCTTTGACTCTGGGGCGTAGTATTGAGGTCGTTGGCCGTTATCCCCGTCAAACACAGCAATGCATGCTGCCCAGCGGGGTCCCAATGATCAAAAAATGGTCCAGGCCATTCTGACAGGATCAGCGATCTCACAGCGGGGGCCAGGTCGCTGCTGCGTATCACATTGAGGGAGATCGCTAGCGCCGGTCGGGGTACTTCCTCTGTGAGCAGCCGGGAGATAACCGGATAGCGTCAGTCATCTCCCGGCTGCATCGCTGCTGACCTCCGTGTGGCAGGACATGACCCCCGGCTACCATCGGGAAATCAGCGGCTAGCGGTAGCGGTGGCGTGCGTGGTTCAAATCCCGCGCCAATTTGCAGCTGGACTGCGCCTGTCGCTGATTGGTCGTGGGCGGCCGGGCGCGCCCCTATGGCTAGGCACCACAGGGAAGTACTACACTGTGACAACAAATGTGTTATCCCTGTAAGTTGCTGGTTCATGGTTTAACCTATAGAGTCTGTACTTGCACACACTTAGGACTAGGCCACTAGAGTAGGGCGGACCGGTAATTTACCGTAGTAGGTCTCAAAAGGGGGTGGAGCCTAGGGTAGATGTAGTGAGAGAGACAGTTTAGATCAGGGAGACAGTGCTGGGAAGGCAGTCAGGAAGGACATGCCTGACAGCACAGCCGACAGGAGGGAGCCCCATCTTTAAGAGGGGCCCCAGGAAAGAAGGCAAAGGGCCAGGACTGGTTGGAGCCAGCTGTTCACGTTGAGGGGAAAAACCGGCAACGCGGGAAGCTGAGGCGGCCAGAAGTTCAACTCTAACCGCAGACCGACGAGCTGCAGGCCCATAGAAACCGGGTTGCTGACAGAGCCACAAGGTACCTCGCCCCCAGGACCTAGAACCGGTTCAGGACACTACAGGACAAGGGCCAAAATTTCAGTGCCGGCGGGAGGCTTTGCTAACTTGGGCTTCCCATCCGGACCGGCGGGCACAGACCTTACCTGATAGCTACAGACCATGGGACCTCTGCGAGGGTGGTAGAAAATAGGAAGAGAGAAGGAATCCCTGAAAGATCAAGAGAAAACACCTAGAGACTCTATAAGGGGACCCTGAGCCGGCAACATCCACCTGGCAAACCAAACTGTACCGTGTTTCGTTTCACCATCTGCCGGTACCTAGTAAAGTGGAGTAAAAGTTCAACTGGTTTCCGTTATTCTTCCCGCCGGTGCCCGGAGGGCTCAGCACCTCCAGCAGCTCAGTAGAGGGGTAAGAACTGCAACACCAACTACTCCCCTCATCTCCCTCACCATCCACATCTTCCTTCACCACTGCCCTGACGTAAAAGCTCCACCTGTAGGGAGTTGGACTACTCTCTGCTGCACCCACAATCATCTCAGCGGCCGGCTTGCAGCGCCGGTACCATTTTACTGGGAACTACAGGTGGTGTCACGTTCCCTTGTAAATACTCCCTTCTCCCCCCCACCATCTACTCAAATAATAACCAGGGCACGGAACCGGGATCCCGTCCACTCGTGACCTCCATATTCAAGTTATCAGCCTCAGTGTCCTAGTATCCCTAGCCCTGGCCACATCACGACCAATCAGGGATGCGGGATTTCCATTACAGACAGAATTAGACGATTACATAGTAGATAGGAGGTCAAGAACAAGCTGGGTCAGAATCAGAATACCAGCAGTGTAGAGAAACCAAACACAATAACTGGTGACTCTCAGCAGACGTCTGGAAGTTTAAAGATGGTGTGGTGCTGCCCCACTGGCGACATTGGGAAACTGATTACACCTGCTGGACAGCACACGCGTGCAACTGTCATGAGTCGCATCTCAGGAGTCTGTGTTGTATATGAAACATTTATTTCCTTCAGACCTGCGAGGGTTAATGTTTGTTTTCCTATGTACCTGCTGTCAGGTGATGTGGTTTGATCACTTCCACCACCCTTTAAATAGTCACATGACCCATCACCTTACATTGTTTATAGAGTCTTCTATACTTGACCTCCCTGGTGTGTGGAGCACTCCTGCTACTACTAGAGACCCGCTGTTTAGGAGCTGAGCCTTTGAAGCCTTTTGGAATCTGGCTTCTACCTACAGTTTCTTATATCCTTTTTTCTCTCACCACAGTCTGTCTAATTATCTTTGTGTGTTATTCCTGATGAGTAGTGATGGGCGAATCCTAAATTACTCGGAATCGCAGAAGATGGCGCGTTCACTGAAGCACCATCCTCTGGCGCTGAACCCCGCTCTTCCAGCGGCCCTGGTGGCGGTGGCACGCTGGGTAATAAAGGGGTTAATACCAGCTTTGTTATACAAGCTGGTATTAAGCCCGAGATTCTTAATGTCAGGCCACGTTTGACCCAGCCACTAAGAATCTCCAATAAAGGGTTAAAAAAACACAACACAGAGAAATTTTTTATTAGAAATAAAAAAAAAAAAAGCCATTAGGGACTCCATCTTTAATTAAAAAAAATTCTCTTCCGTCCGACGTAGTCCAAAATGCGATGTCCTCTCTGCTACATCCCCTGTGCATAGATATAGATGTCTATGCACAGGGAATGAGCAGACTGAGAACAATCTCAGCACTGCTACATCATCTCTGTGAGCAGGCGGGCTCTAGGACCCTGGAGCTGCGGCAGCCTGCACAGAGAGAAGACAGCTGGACTCGGCTCGCAAAGTAACAGCAGTTTCTTTGCGAGTTTCCCTGCTATCACTGGCACAGTAGCCGAGTCTAATGCAAGACAATGGCAATCCTAGTTTTGTCAGCGTTTGCCATTGATTTGCATTGGACTCGTGCGAGTAAACGCTGGGAGACTCGCAGAGTACCGAGTCCTGCGAGTCCCTTACTACTCGCCGAGTAACGAGTCCTAGCGAGTAGATTCGCCCATCCCTACTGATGAGCAAGAAATGCTGGTGAGCAGAGAGTGCTGGTGACTGAGCAGAAAGTGCTGATGAGCAGAGAATGCTGATGAGCAGAGAGTGCTGGTGAGCAGAGAGTCCTGGTGAGCACGGAGTCTTGGTAAGCAGAGAGACCTGGGAAGCAGAGAGTGCAGGTGAGCAGAGGTCCTGATGTGTATAGAGGTGCTGGTGAGCAGAGAGACCTGGGAAGCAGATAGTGCTGGTGTGCAGAGGTCCTGATGTGTATAGAGGTGCTGGTGAGCAGAGAGTGCTGGTGAGCAGAGAGTCCTGGTGAGCAGAGAGTGCTGGTGTGCAGAGGTCTTGATGTGTATAGTGGTGCTGGTGAGCAGAGAGTCCTGGTGAGCACGGAGTCTTGGTAAGCAGAGAGACCTGGGAAGCAGATAGTGCTGGTGTGCTGAGGTCCTGATGTGTATAGAGGTGCAGGTGAGCAGAGAGTGCTGGTGAGCAGAAAGTCCTGGTGAGCAGAGTGGGCTGGTGTACAGAGGTCCTGATGTGTATAGTGGTGCTGGTGAGCAGAGAGACCTGGGAAGCAGAGAGTGCTGGTGTGCAGAGGTCCTGATGTGTATAGAGGTGCTGGTGAGCAGAGAGTGATGGTGAGCAGACAATGCTTGTGAGCGGAGAGTGCTAATAAGCAGAAAGTGCTGGTGAGCAGAGAGTGCTGGTGAGTAGAGAGTCCTGGTGAGCATGGAGTCTTGATAAGCAGAGAGACCTGGGAAGCAGAGAGTGCTGATGTGCAGAGGTCCTGATGTGTATAGAGGTGCTGGTGAGCAGAGAGTCCTGGTGAGCAGAGAGTCCTGGTGAGCACGGAGTCTTGATAAGCAGAGAGACCTGAGAAGCAGAGAGTGCTGGTGTGCAGAGGTCCTGATGTGTATAGAGGTCCTGGTGAGCAGAGAGTCCTGGTGAGCACGGAGTCTTGGGAAGCAGAGAGACATGGGAAGCAGAGAGTGCTGGTGTGTTATTCCTGATGAGCAAGAAGTGCTGGTGTGCGGAGAGTGCTGGTGACTGAGCAGAGAGTCCTGATGAGCAGAGAGTGCTGGTGAGCAGAGAGTCCTGGTGAGCACAGAGTCCTGGTAAGCAGAGAGACCTGGGAAGCAGAGAGTGCTGGTGTGCAGAGGTCTTGATGTGTATAGTGGTGCTGGTGAGCAGAGAGACCTGGGAAGCAGAGAGTGCTGGTGTGCAGAGGTCCTGATATGTATAGAGGTGCTGGTGAGCAGAGAGTGCTGGTGAGCAGAGAGTGCTGGTGAACAGAAAGTACTGGTGAGCAGAGTGCTGATGTGTATAGAGGTGCTGTTGAGCAGAAAGTGCTGATGTGTAGAGAGTGCTGGTGTGCAGAGGTCCTGATGTGTATAGAGGTGCTGGTGAGCAGAGAGTCCTGGTGAGCAGAGAGTCCTGGTGTACAGAGGTCCTGATGTGTATAGAGGTGCTGGTGAGCAGACAGTGCTGGTGAGCAGAGAGTGCTGGTGAGCAGAGAGTACTGGTGAGCAGAGAGTGCTGGTGTGCAGAGGTCCTGATGTGTATAGAGGTGCTGGTGAGCAGACAGTGCTGGTGAGCAGACAGTGCTGGTGAGCAGAGAGTGCTGGTGAGCAGACAGTGCTGGTGAGCAGAGAGTGCTGGTGAGCAGAGAGTACTGGTGAGCAGAGAGTGCTGGTGTGCAGAGGTCCTGATGTGTATAGAGGTGCTGGTGAGCAGACAGTGCTGGTGAGCAGACAGTGCTGGTGAGCAGAGAGTGCTGGTGAGCAGAGAGTGCTGATGTGTAGAGAGTGTGTGGAGCCTCGCATAGCAGGCGTCACAGAGGGGTACTGCACCCATAAAAGTGGTGCAGATATCCCAGCTGCAAGTAGATTTCAGGCTGATGGGTGGAACCCACACAAGCACCCCCACACTAGATCACACAGTGGGAGGTACCCGGGAGGGAATAAAACCACCTCTAGGAGTAGGAGTAGGAGGAGCGGAGCTCAGTTGGAGCAGCCAGGCAGTGAGCCTGAGGGAGGAAGGAGGGTTCCTCGGCTGAGGACCCAGGGAGAAGGAAAGCTATCCCAGGTGCAGACAGCCAGCCTGGGGGAAGAGAGGGACTTCAGAGAGTCCAAACCCGGCAGCTTACCGAACAACGGAGCCAGCACCTATGGGATCCTCCAAGGACCACAGAAAATCCGGCGTTCTGAGGGGTATATCTATATACTACTCAGACTCTCAAGCAACAGAAGAGGGTACCAGGATCACCTGAAGGTTCGGTGGTCCAGGAGAGGGTAACCCGATGGGAGCGAGACCTTGAACTTGGACTTGGACTTAAAACAAACTTTTTTCGCCATTGCTTGGCGCCAAAAATGGGTTCCCGCCATTATCGCAGGAGGACCCAAGATGGCGCCGTAGCTATGTACTAAACACCATGTGCAGGCCCAGGGGCGTGCCTCAGCCCCTGGAATAAGGAGGGCCTAGACAGAGGCGCCAAAAAATGTGGCTGCCCCGATTGCCATCAATCAATCAGGGGGGCGGCCCACAGGAAACTCCCAGGGAGTGCCCACCCATAACAAGACAAACCGGAAGAGGACAGAAACAACTAGGCTCCTTTGTACCCGGCAGCATGGCAGCACCCCGGTGGAGATATATCGTGCGAGAGCTGGAGCAGCAGATCCGGCAGCGGCGTCCCTCTTGACGATGGAGGGGGATGCTGACTACTGGCTGGATGCTTTCACCCGGCTCCGCCAGGAGATGGAACAGACTTTGACTTGGGTGTGTTGGCGGTGGAGTGCCGATCGGACATTTGAACTGTCCACAAAGAGAACGACCCGCAAGGCACGGGAGGCGGCGGTGGCCGAACAAGCGGTTGAAGAGTACCGTGCCTCCTTACCACCTGTACCACCACCCGTCCAGACCTGGGACACAAGGGTCCAGACTGAGCCCCCGACTCCACCACCATCCCTGACCAGCAGTTGTCTCCGGCTGGAGGCAGCTCGGATATCCCCCACCGCACCAGACGTAGAGGTGGAAGAGGAGTTCAGTGACGATGACGACGGCACCGACGTGGAACCGGAGGGAGCCTCGGGGGGAAGCACTCCAGAAGCAGCATGGTGGACCGCTTGGCAGCGGCACCAGCAAAGAGTTTCCGCCATTTTGAGCTCCGTGGAGATGCGAGTAACACCATGAGTCTCCAGCAGCAGTTCACCACCCCCACAGTACCAGTGTCTGCAATGCACCCGGCCAGCCATGGATGAACGAGACCAGGTGGCAATGCAGAGGCGACGAGAGGATTGGTATCAGCGAGAGCAAGCGACAAGGAGACTCCGCGAGGAAGCCAGAGCTCAGCCCCCACTTCCATTGGAACTTCGTAAAACTGGGACAGTCATTTCTGTCTACCAGGAGGATGGATGGGGTTTCCTAAGAGAACCTGGACTACTGGACGACGTTTTCTTTTCCCGGCGGGATGTGGAATCGTATTTACGGAAAGGACATCCACGAAGGAATCTGTACAGAGGTGAGCAAGTAACCTACGAACGTTACTCCAGCCTGTTAGGCTGGTTTGCCATCCGCATTGCCTGTTGTGCAGATAACGCCCGTTGAACAGTAGACTCTTTAATTGCAAGAGACTCCCATAGCGAGACATTGCCCCTGTATCTAGCCCCCCACCTTTCAAGCAACCATCCCCACTATTTTTACCTTTTGCCTTTTGAAAGCCCTGAATGAAGAGTGTGTCCCTGTTGTTTTATCTGAAGACTCAAAGAATTTTATATTGGAACTTCTTTGTCCCTTTGTTGAATAATGTATGTAGAATGAGCAGCAGCCCAGCGGTGATAACACACACTGGACTGTGCTGGAGTAAAGATTACAGCTGGGCCCGCATACCTAGTACCGGTCCCGTTGGGCCGAGGTAATATTATTTGTTGCAACATTTAAAGTAAAGAGCCTCCCAGAAATGGGAAGAAACCTAAGCTTGCTTGTTGTAAATAGTTACCCGTGATGACTATCTAAAAATGTTTTTCACTTCCCGATAGACAAGTGCTAATACTCGCGGACGAGTATATTCAATCAAGGGGGTATGTGGCACCACGCATAGCAGGCGTCACAGAGGAGTACTGCACCCATAAAATTGGAACAGATATCCCAGCTGTAATTAGATTTCAGGCTGATGGGTGGAACCCACACACAAGCACCCCCACACTAGATCACACAGTGAGAGGTACCCGGGAGGGAATAAAACCACCTCTAGGAGTAGGAGGAGCGGAGCTCAGTTGGAGCAGCCAGGCAGTGAGCCTGAGGGAAGAAGGAGGGTTCCTCAGCTGAGGACCCAGGGAGAAGGAAAGCTATCCCAGGCGCAGACAGCCTGCCTGGGGGAAGAGAGGGACTTCAGAGAGTCCAACCCCGGCAGCTTACCGGGCACCGGAGCCCGCACCTGTGGGATCCTGCAAGGACCACAGAAAATCTGGTGTTCTGAGGGGTATATCTATATACTACTCAAACTCTCAAGCGACCAGAAGAGGGTACCAGGATCGCCTGAAGGTTCGGCGGTCCAGGAGAGGGTAACCCGACGGGAGCGAGGAGAGTGAGAGATAGCAGGAGGTCAGATCCGCTTTATGGGGTCAGACTTCAGTCCAACTACTGGGAAGCAGGGAAGAGACGAAAGAGAAAAGGCACACGCTGAGGGTTCCATCCAACTACATATGATCTGCTTGCAGCCACCCGTTAGTTACTTGTCATTTAACATCTTACTGCACTGATGACTGTAATAATGCTGCTAAAGTTCCAGAAAAGTACCCGGAGTGAAGTGACTTTGACTCTGAATCTTCCTTTGTATGAACTTATTCCTTTCACATGATCGCTGCCCCGGAGGTCCCAGTCATGCCTGCGGAGGACTACACCATGTTAGCCGCAATTCCATCTACCTCCGGCAGACTGTGGCGCCGCTGGTGCAACTCGCCAGAAACTGCAGGTGGCGTCACAACAAACAAACTCTGTAAATAGTCCCTTGTACATAATCCCGCCTTTTTAAAGAGAATAGTCCCCCGGGACACGGAATCAGGCGCGGCCGCCATTCCCAGTGACACATTTAACCCTTTTGCCACCTGATACCCGAGTACCCGACACCCTGGGACGACACAAGTGCTGGTGAGCAAAGAGTCCTGATATGTAGACAGTGCTGGTGAGCAGAGAGTGCTTGTGAGCAGAGTGTGCTGATGTGTAGAGAGTGCTGGTGAGCAAAGAGTCCTGATATGTAGAGAGTGCTGGTGAGAAGAGAGACCTGGTGAGCAGAGAGTGCTGGTGAGCAGAGAGTGCTGGTGAGCAGAAAGTGCTGGTGAGCAGAGAGTGCTGGTGAGCAGAGAGTGCTGGTGAGCAGAGAGTCCTGGTATGCAGAGAGTCCTGGTGTGCAGAGAGTCCTGTGAGCAGAGAGTCCTGGTGAGCAGAGAGTGCTGGTGAGCAGAGAGTCCTGGTGAGCAGAGAGTCCTGGTATGCAGAGAGTCCTGGTGTGCAGAGAGTCCTGTGAGCAGAGAGTCCTGGTGAGCAGAGAGTGCTGGTGTGCAGAGAGTGCTGGTGAGCAGAGAGTGCTGGTGAGCAGAGAGTCCTGGTGAGCAGAGAGTCCTGGTGAGCAGAGAGTGCTGGTGAGCAGAGAGTCCTGGTGAGCAGAGTGTGCTGGTGAGCAGAGAGTCCTGGTGAGCAGAGAGTGCTGGTGAGCAGAGAGTCCTGGTGTGCAGAGAGTCCTGGTGAGCAGAGAGTCCTGGTGAGCAGAGAGTCCTAGTGAGCAGAGAGTGCTGGTGAGCAGAGTGTCCTGGTGTGCAGAGAGTCCTGGTGTGCAGAGAGTGCTGGTGAGCAGAGAGTCCTGGTGAGCAGAGAGTGCTGGTGCGTAGAGAGTGCTGGTGTGCAGAGGTCCTGATGTGTATAGAGGTGCTGGTGAGCAGAGAGTGCTGGTGAGCAGAGAGTGCTGGTGTGCAGAGAGTCCTGGTGAGCAGAGAGTCCTGGTGAGCAGAGAATGCTTGTGTGCTGAGAGTGCAGGTGAGCAGAGAGTGCTGGTATGCATAGAGTGCTGGTGAGCAGAGAGTCCTGGTATGCATAGAGTGCTGGTGAGCAGAGAGTGCTGGTGAGCAGAGAGTCTTGGTGAGCAGAGAGTGCTGGTGTTTAGAGAGTGCTGGTGTGCAGAGGTCCTGATGTGTATAGAGGTGCTGGTGAGCAGAGAGTGCTGGTGAGCAGAGAGTGCTGGTGTGCAGAGAGTCCTGGTGAGCAGAGAGTGCTGGTGTGCAGAGAGTGCAGGTGAGCAGAGAGTGCTGGTATGCATAGAGTGCTGGTGAGCAGAGAGTGCTGGTATGCATAGAGTGCTGGTGAGCAGAGAGTGCTGGTGAGCGGTGTTTACCTTTTGTTCAATATTATATTTCACATGAATGATTAAAAAGTTTATAGATGTCACGCTGTGGAATTAATAGTGCTATATAAATGAATAAATATTATTATTATTATTACTACATAGAGCTGCATTGAAGAGGGATGTTGCATTTTGAAGCAATTGTCTTGGATGCCAAGAGATCTTTTCCCACATCTGTTCTGGGCTGTTCAACTTAAACAAGATTGTCTTAGGGCCCTTTCACATCAGCGGTATTTTCAAATCGCGGCAGATGCGGTGAAAAAACCTCATCTGCCGCGATTACCGCATAACCGCGACACTTGCGGCACATTTGCGGCAAGCCCCATGCAATGTCTATGGGGCTTGCGGTAAGGGTGCGGCAGGTGCGGCAAGTGCGGTTTCGGGACTTGCGGCAGGTGGCGGCCGCGAAAAAAAACGCTGCTTGTCTCTGACAAAACTAGGATTGCCATTGATTTGCATTGGACTCGTTACTGTGCGAGTAAACGCTGGGAAACTCGCAGAGTACCGAGTCCTGCGAGTCCCTTACTACTCGCCGAGTAACGAGTCCTAGCGAGTAGATTCGCCCATCCCTAATTGCTACCTTTATTAGGTGACATTAGAGTTTTTCACTTCCTCACTGGAGTGACAATTTGCATATTTCCCAGAGGAGCATTAGGGTATGTGCACATCAGTCGTTTTGTGGGCTGCTTTTTACCGGTTTCCGTCGGCGTTTTCCGCTCAGTTTTATGTTAATTTATGTTAATCCTTGCCACCGGCTGGATTAACATGATACTCAATGGAGTTTAGAAAACGCTGTCTTCATTAGAACGGTTTTTTTTCTGGTCGTTTTCAGTTTTTCCACCGGTTTTCCACCGGTTTACAAAAATAGAGCAAGTGACTTCTTTTGGTCGTTTTTCCAGCGGTTCCAGCATAACAAGTGCACCAGAGACCAGTCTGAAAAAACGGCAAGAAAACCGCCGAGAAAAACGCTGTAAAACCGGGCGGAAAACGTGGAAAAAACGCTTGAAAAACGAGGAACAATACTGAGCACAGAAAACTCAGTTTCTGCTGATCTACACCGGTTTTTGGACGGTCTGCTAAGAAGCAGAAACGTCAGATGTGCACATACCCTTACAGTTATAAGTCTCCTCACTGCCAGCTGGCAGAATACTCTCTACAGGGAGGATAGCTGTTGCTGCACTGAGGGCTCTCCCTTGGGCTACCGCCGTCTCTCTCCATGGTCCCTGGCTCTCAACTGTTGGTGCTGCGGGTGTCCGGGAAGCTAAGCCTCCTCGTGGTGCTGGATTCTCTGCTTGATCTATCTCCTCTGTCCCCTGCAGACTCGGGCTCCAGTGACCGGTACTCTAGTGGGGTGAGCCGGTATGGCTCCTCTGCCTCCCGTAACGTGTTTCTCGCCTCTGCCTTCGACCCCTACTCTGCGGGTCTTCCACTGGCTCTGGTGTGTACTGGTTTGGGCCTAGCACGGCTCTAGTACCAGCTCAGCTCACTAGTCTCTGAGCTCCTGCAGCTCTTCTAGAATCTGCACACTCTCTCACAGTTCTTGTAGTGACTGCACACTCTGGCTAATTTCCCTCCAGCACCTGTATTTATAGGGGATCTGGCTTAAGGGCAGCCAGTTGAGCTCCCCCTACAGGCCTGGAGTGGAAGGTGTTGGGTGTTAGTGGTTACTCGCTGTGGGAAATCCTTCAGTGTCCCAGGGAAGTCTGTGGTTACCTGGTACAGGGTGCCACAATCCCATCTCTCGCACACCGATCCTACGGTATACAGAGTGCAGCACATTGGATCGTCTGAACATGTCTCTTCTTATGGACACTGGGAATCTCTAGGACCTGTCTACTATAAAGATTGTTTAACCATTGAATGTCAGTGGATATCTGCAGTGCTCAGGTCTCCGCGTCTTGTTATTCTGTCGCTGCTTTTCGTCCTTACGTTTCTTTGAAGGCCATACGTTCCTCGGCCGATATATCTGGAGCAGCAGAGACTTATAAAGTGCAAGAAACAAAAGTTACGTGTTTGTAAAATGTGCGATGTCAAAAGCAGAAAAAATGAATTCCGGTAAACTGCGCCGGTCAAGAAATAATACAGAAATGACCTTGAATCAATGTAGCGTGACTGCCACCTAGAGGACAGAAAGGGTATTAATCCGTGTAGATAATCCCCAGGGCAGGCGGGTTTATTGATGATTAGTCAAATAAATAAATATAATAAATCGCTATCTATGAATTGAATGTTTCTAAGAAGTGTGCCTTTTTCCTAATCCTTAAGATTTCAAAGTCAGAAATTGATATAAAGCGCGTAAAACCTGACGGTGTTTATTATTCGTGGAAATGGCTGTATGGCGATATCATAAAAGTGCCGCCACATTGTCATGTGGATGTCGGTGAGCCGGAGCTCAGGATAACGGGAATGGAAGGATTCATAGTGTTACTTCTCCCAATCCTGGACTGCAAAAGAGCATTTACACATTCCTGTATCCTGTGCTGCCATCTACAGGTGGATGTGGGGATTGTCACACATTTCAGGACTCTTCTATTTTACCATAACATTTTTACATAGATCTTCAACCCCCCACCCTTCAGTAAATGGGGGGATTAGATGTTTAGGTGGTGTTAGATTATACTATTATAGACTCCTACTTACTGCAGGTGGAATCAAACCAGTTATCCTTGCAATGATTTCCCTGTGCACCTGTGATCGGCTTATAAACAGTAACCAATGGAAAAGGGACCTGTCACCTACCACAAAGAAGGATAGATAGATAGATAGATAGATAAAGCAAAAAATTGAAACAGCACCGTAATATACAGACGGGTGCAAGGCCCTCCTACCACTTCACTGGCAATTGTTAGGATGAAAAAATGAAGGGCAGCACTTCCTTTAGTGTATCCATGTGGGTTTATTAGTCCTAGGACTGCAACGTTTCGGCACGCAGCCTTCCTCAAACAGTGACAAACAGATCTAGTGCTCACATATATATAGCTCCCATGCAAGGGGCTCACAATAATACAATTAGTGCAATCTGATACAAAAATGTCATATATAATCACAATTGTGCATATAATAGCATATAATATGTGATAATCAGTGTAATACAAAGTGCATATAGTGATTTTTTAAAATACTGACTTCCATATTATGACCATATCGGACATTATACTCTAATTGGTCAATTATAACACAGATGTCACTTAACTTCTAATCAGAGGACCCCACGCTGTCACTGTATATTGCCGCTTCCGCCATCGTGATCTCGGCGTCTATATCATTCCATTGCGCATGCTCCGTGTGAAAAAACTTCATTCTCTTTCTCCTGAAATCGCGTTACCCTCTCCTAAGTCCCGCGCATGCGTTATGCATACCGGGATTTCAAGATACACCCACTGCAGTTGCGCAGTGGCCTGTATGAAGTCACTACTCTCAGTGCAGTTCTCGCGCCTGCGCTCTCCGCTCCGTGAGTCTCGGGCGCCATCTTTGGTACTTTGGCGATTTTACTATAGTGATTGCACTGATTCCATTATATGCGCCTTCATCCTATTGCATGGAGAGTATAAGCGCACCCTACTCATGATTACATAGTGGTGCAAGGGACATAAAGCCACTATAAAAAGCATATCATTCTCCAAATTACCCAAATCACTTCTACTGCACAGTGTAAGTGTACACATTGGGCAATTATAACTCTAAAAGAATGAGATCTAAGTCCAATATAGGAAGAACCTATCAAGTCCATTTGTTAGTAATTTGTTTAATGGAAGAATAATCTGGTCACCTAAACAGAAGGACACATTATTGTGTTCATTTGTATGTATCTAACATACTTAACTGTAAAAAGCCCACCAGGGCGGTGATCCTGTATATGGTTAAAAAAGGTTCTTCCTATATTGGACTTAGATCTCATTCTTTTAGAGTTATAATTGCCCAATGTGTACACTTACACTGTGCAGTAGAAGTGATTTGGGTAATTTGGAGAATGATATGCTTTTTATAGTGGCTTTATGTTCCTTGCACCACTATGTAATCATGAGTAGGGTGCGCTTATACTCTCCATGCAATAGGATGAAGGCGCATATAATGGAATCAGTGCAATTACTATAGTAAAATCGCCAAAGTACCAAAGATGGCGCCCGAGACTCACGGAGCGGAGAGCGCAGGCGCGAGAACTGCACTGAGAGTAGTGACTTCATACAGGCCACTGCGCAACTGCAGTGGGTGTATCTTGAAATCCCGGTATGCATAACGCATGCGCGGGACTTAGGAGAGGGTAACGCGATTTCAGGAGAAAGAGAATGAAGTTTTTTCACACGGAGCATGCGCAATGGAATGATATAGACGCCGAGATCACGATGGCGGAAGCGGCAATATACAGTGACAGCGTGGGGTCCTCTGATTAGAAGTTAAGTGACATCTGTGTTATAATTGACCAATTAGAGTATAATGTCCGATATGGTCATAATATGGAAGTCAGTATTTTAAAAAATCACTATATGCACTTTGTATTACACTGATTATCACATATTATATGCTATTATATGCACAATTGTGATTATATATGACATTTTTGTATCAGATTGCACTAATTGTATTATTGTAAGCCCCTTGCATGGGAGCTATATATATGTGAGCACTAGATCTGTTTGTCACTGTTTGAGGAAGGCTGCGTGCCGAAACGTTGCAGTCCTAGGACTAATAAACCCACATGGATACACTAAAGGAAGTGCTGCCCTTCATTTTTTCATCCTAGATAGATAGATAGATAGATAGATAGATAGATAGATAAATGGAAAGAATAGATAGATGGATGATAGACAGATATGAGATATAAGGGGCCGTCACACACAACGATATCATTGAAGATATCGCTGAAACGTCAGGGGTTGTCAGTCGCTCTAACGACGTCGTTGCGTGTGACAGGTGGATCTTACAAGCGATAAGTGATCTGATCGATCATCACAGATATGAGATCCGGACCTCACATCAGACGATGTCGATCCTGCAATCTGCTGCATCGTTCTGTGTGACACTGCGATAACCGATCTCCTCAATGATTTCTCCTATTCACATCATTGACAAGCACCGGACGCTGGTTGTGTGAATGATACCTGCACGTAACATCGCTGCTGCGTCCTGAACGTTATCTATACATGTGACACCTCACTAACGATGTGTCCACGAGCCGCACCCCTGACATTGTTATCTATACATGTGACACCTCACTAACGATGTGTCCACGAGCCGCACCCCTGACATTGTTATCTATACATGTGACACCTCACTAACGATGTGTCCACGAGCCGCATCCCTGACATCGTAGGTGAGATCGCTCACAAATCATAGTGTGTGACGGCCCCCATAGATAGAAAAAAAGAAAAGCGCTAAACTAAACTCCACTAAACAAAGCTACCACCGGGGGGGCACTTGACTTCCTATGATTTAAAGGGAACTTGTCATGCTCTTTGGTGATATTATACTGCCCCAATGTGTTTTAAATAATGCAATGTGCATCACTAACATGGATTTCTAAAAACAAACTTCCACATATTTATCTTAAAAAATGACTTTATATGCTGAGATGACTGCACACACATACCTGGCTTCAGTCATAGTGAAGGTGACTGCACACACATACCTGGCTTCAGTCATAGGGGAGGTGACTGCACACACATACCTGGCTTCAGTCATAGGGGAGGTGACTGCACACACATACCTGGCTTCCGTCATAGGGGAGGTGACTGCACACATGTACTTGTCTTCAGTCATAGGGGAGGTGACTGCACACACATACCTGTCTTCAGTCATAGGGGAGGTGACTGCACACACATACCTGTCTTCAGTCATATGGGAGGTGACTGCACAAATGTACCTGGCTTCAGTCACAGGTGAGGTGAGTGCACACATGTACCTGTCTTCAGTCATAGGGGAGGTGACTGCACACATATACCTGTCTTCAGTCATAGGGGAGGTGACTGCACACACATACCTGTCTTCAGTCATAGGGGAGGTGACTGCACACACATACCTGTCTTCAGTCATAGGGGAGGTGACTGCACACACATACCTGTCTTCAGTCATAGGGGAAGTGACGGCACACACATACCTGGCTTCAGTCATAGGGGAGGTGACTGCACACACATACCTGGCTTCAGTCATAGTGAAGGTGACTGCACACACATACCTGGCTTCAGTCATAGGGGAGGTGACTGCACACATGTACTTGTCTTCAGTCATATGGGAGGTGACTGCACACATGTACCTGGCTTCAGTCACAGGTGAGGTGAGTGCACACATGTACCTGTCTTCAGTCATAGGGGAGGTGACTGCACACATATACCTGTCTTCAGTCATAGGGGAGGTGACTGCACACACATACCTGTCTTCAGTCATAGGGGAGGTGACTGCACACACATACCTGGCTTCAGTCATAGCGGAGGTGACTGCACACATACCTGTCTTCAGTCATAGGGGAGGTGACTGCACACACATACCTGGCTTCAGTCATATGGGAGGTGACTGAACATATGTACCTGTCTTCAGTCATAGGGAAGGTGACTGCACACACATACCTGGCTTCAGTCATAGGGGAGGTGACTGCACACATGTACCTGCCTTCAGTCACAGGGGAGGTGACTGCACACATGTACCTGTCTTCAGTCATAGGGAAGGTGACTGCACACATATACCTGTCTTCAGTCATAGGAAAGGTGACTGCACACATGTACCTGCCTTCAGTCATAGGGAAGGTGACTGCACACACATACCTGTCTTTAGTCATAGGGGAGGTGAGTGCACACATGTACTTGTCTTCAGTCATAGGGGAGGTGAGTGCACACATGTACCTGTCTTCAGTCATAGGGGAGGTGACTGCCCACATGTACCTGTCTTCAGTCATAGGGAAGGTGACTGCACACATGTACCTGTCTTCAGTCATAGGGAAGGTGACTGCACACATGTACCTGTCTTCAGTCATAGGGGAGGTAACTGCACACACATACCTGTCTTTAGTCATAGGGGAGGTAACTGCACACACATACCTGTCTTTAGTCATAGGGGAGGTGACTGTACACGCATACCTGGCTTCAGTCATAGGGGAGATGACTGCACACATGTAACTGTCTTCACTCATAACTTGACACATGACCAGTGGCGTAACTACCGCGGTCACAGCAGTCGCAGCCCCTGGGGGGCCCCGAGTCCCGTGCTTACAGCCGGCCGCCGCGACCGCAATACGAGACGAGGAGAGGAGGGAGGACGGGAAATGAGAGAAACCTCACTTCCTGCAGCTGTGCCCGCCCTTCCTCCCCTCTTCACCGCAGACCGCGAGACGCTGGAGCACAATGGCGCTCGCGGTAGGGGACAAATACAGCTCCAAATATCCCACTAGCACACCCCCACCCACCCCCCCCCCCCCCCCGCTCCTCACATGACGGGCACAAACAGATTACTGAAAATTCTGCTAGCACCCCACCCGCTCCTCACATGAGGGGCCCCGGAGCAAATCCTGCACCGGGGCCCGCAGCAAGGTAGTTACGCCACTGCACATGACCATGTGTGTAGTCACCTCCCCTATGACTGAAGCCAGGTATGTGTGTGCAGTCACCTCCCCTGTGACTGAAGCCATGTACATGTGTGCAGTCACCTCCCCTATGACTGAAGCCAGGTACGGGTGTGCAGTCACCTCCCCTATGACTGAAGCCAGTTATGTGTGTGCAGTTACCTCCCCTATGACTGAAGCCCGCTATGTGTGTGTGTGGCGCCCCGCAACGAGTGCGTCACAGGAGGGTATTGCATCCCTGACCGAAGATGCAATATTCTCCGTCTCGGTGATGACATGGTAAATACTCAGAGCTCCATACCCTACATGCACCATTAGAATAGAGGGCCAATTAGGTCCTGGTGGGCGGAGTGTAGGAGTAGTGTGTGAGGAGTAGGAGAGGAGTAGGAGTAGGGAGTGTTGGGAAGATGTAAGGAAGTAGAAGGGGGCTCTGCACAGTTCCGTGCAGCCCTGAAGTTCACTTACCGGCTGGCGCCATTAATCGGTGCCCTAGACCGGAACACAGGCATATACTTTACGGGTCCAATTATACCTGTGCCCAAAAACCACCCACCGGATCACTGGTTCCGAGGCGAGCAAGTCGTTCACCGTAGCTCCGCAAACCAGGGTGAAGAACCGCTCCACAGAGGCATCTCACCACCGCCGCCATCTATGTTGTCTTGCCAGCAGGGACCTACCCCTGGGGCACAGGATCTTCTGCAGATTACGTACAGTCAGAACCTCCAAATAGAAGTGTCCCAAGTACCCTGACCTGGTAATCTAAGGCAACTTCGGCAACCTGTTAGAGAGTATAGAGGGAGGAGGAACATCGCGGAGCTCTGAGTCAACACCAGTCATCACTGGACCCCCCGGTCCGTTACTCAAGACTGTATACCCTGTATCACCTTGTCGGTTACAGTAAAAGACCCGTTACAGAGGACACTGGTGTCTGTGTTTCTTCAGAACTGTTTAACTCTGCATGATAAGAATTACTGAGCTGCCATACTACACCAAGGACAGTTCCTGGCCCCGGGGACTCACGCTCATCCTGTGGGGAGCATCCCATCTTGCTGCCGTACATCCCCCGGAGGCCCAAGCAGCGCCGGTGGAATCACCGGAATTCCCGCAGGTGGCGTCACGACAAGTAAGAATTAAACCCTTATCCGCTCAGCCAACCCCTTTTGATCTGGACCACCGGGCCCCACAGTCCCGGGCGCGGAACCGTGACGGGAGAAGCAACGCCCAAGACGTGAAGACCCGGCCACGGTGAGTCATGTGCGGTCACCCCAGCATATAAAGGCTTTTTTTAATATAAATACATGGAATTTAGTTTTTTGAAATTTGGTGCCAATAGACATTCATAATGATCCCTGAGCTTGTACTATGATGGTGTGAGGACAGGCAGGTGATTTGGAGCAGATTTAGACTGAGTGAAATGTATCAAAAATATTGATAAACACGTGGCTCATCATGGGCTGTTTTAAAGCTAGAACATGAAATTTATGATAGATTGGTGTCACTTTTGCAGTCTTTAAAGTGAACTTGTCATGTGAAAAATGCTACTAACCTGCGGTTAATCTGCAGATTTATAGCATTCTGAACCCACCCAGTGCCCGCACAATAAGCCCCACTGCCAGGAGGAAATTGACTTTATTCATTCCAGCAGTGTTCAGGTATCAGTCATAGAGGCGGGGCCATCATGGGTTCAGTCAGCGCTCTGTGTATGGAGAACGACAGCTGTACCTGACCCCTGCACTGACTGACAGCTACTGTGTATTAGAGGAAGCTGTCAGTCAGTGCAGGGGGCGGTTACTACGGACGTTCTCCATACACAGAACAGTGACTGAACCCGCGCCGGCTCCGCCCCCGTGACTGAATCTGGAATGCTGCCACCTTCCAGCAGCAGCTTCACTGGGCAGTCGCCGGGCAGCTTTCAAACACTATTAACCTGCCGATTAACCCCATATCTGCTGGTTTTCACATGTTACAGGTGAATAAAGTTGTACCAAAAATATTTAATACATTTTGATAGTTTTCAGAGCTGAAAAGTAGCATAAATCAAAAAATATAAAAATCTATGATTTTGGCGTACAGGGGGCACATTCCGGGTCCTGGTTTCCCTGGACGCCCTCCCTGATTTTGGTCTATAAAACATATTTTTGGTGCCTGAAGACTGCAAAGAAAAAAACAAAAAAGAAAGAGAGACAAATGCTGTCAACAACATTTCATAAAAACAGGCTGACTGCTAATAATAACACACAGAAAGAATAAGCGAAACACATTGTACGATTTGTTCGAGTTAGCAGACTGGGAAATGGCTCTCCGTGTCTTTGTTCCCAATCTCTTATCAGTAATAAAATGTGATCTGTTACAAGTGCGGCCAATTCACCAAAGGTTTAGCATTCTTTGGAAAAGTACATGGCTGTAATAGAAGAGATTAGTTATGCACATTAGTCCTTGGCGCAGCCACGCTTCATCTTATTGTGGTGTGACATCGCCCTCTAGTGTTCACTAATCATATTGCACATTTCAGCAATGTTAGATTATTTTCTGCAGGGTAAAACCGTGTACCGTGTTATCCAGTAGATAGAAAAATATTAAAATCTGAGAGCCCTCAGTGGTTGATGCCTTTTAATGGCTGAGAAGATGGTAAAATATAGCAAGCTTGCTAGACTCTAAGGCCTCTTCATCAATAACACAGGTCAACAAAAAAAAATTTTTTTTCTGGTGCCCAAAATATTTTAATGAATTTGGGGTATTTTTGGGGTGCTGATTCTGAATATGCTATCAGTTTTGCCAGATTGGGTCAAGTTTTTGAGATTTTTGGTATCTTATTTATAGCACTTGTTGGTAAATGCGACGCATCATCTCATTAATTTCTTTGGATTAGTACTTGAACTGAGCAGTTCTCAATATAGTTTTGTGTTAATTAGTGTTCTAAAAGTTTGTTCATAGCTTGATTTTTTGCACTAACTTTATGTTGTTTTCTGTTGTCCAGTGAAAAGCATGAACTCATCAAGAAGAAGTTGTCTTAACGATCCAGATTCATTCTGTTACATTTGTGGTGAATATACACTGACAAAACATAGAAGAAACATAACAGACTTCGTTAAAAAAGTAGCAAAAAACGTCTTTTTTGTTACACATTTTACGAAAAATCTCAAAAACTTGAGCCAATCTGGCAAAACTGATGACATATTCAGAATCAGCACCCCAAAGTTACCCTAAATTCAATGAAATATCTTTGGCACCAAAAATGCTGTTGACCAGTGTAATCATTGATTATTGTAATTCTCTTTTAATTGGCCTCCTCCGCATTAGACTCTCCCCTCTCCAGTCCATCCTTAATGCAGCAGCCAGGATCACCTATATGACTAACTGTTACTCAATCGCTTCTGCTCTATGCCAGTCATTGCACTGGCTGCCTATATACTATAGGATCCAATTCAAACTGCTTATTCTCACCCACAAAGCTCTTCACAGTGCAGCACCTCCCTACATGTCCTCCCACATCTGTGTCTATCACCCCACCTGTACTCTTCGCTCTGGAAGTGACTTTAGACTAATTTCTGCACTAATCCGATCCTCCCACTCCCGGCTCCAAGACTTCTGCAGAGCTGCACCAATTCCCTGGAATGCTCTACCCCAAGAAATTAGGTCTACCCACAACTTGCACATATTTAGGCACTCCCTAAAATACATCTTTTTAGGGCAGCCTATCATGCTCTCCAATCGAATTCAGTTACAGATAGACTATTCACTCCACCAGACCCAAAAGAATGGCTAGTGACCACTCATGCAGCTCTTATCTGTTCCCCATTTCCTCACGTTGACTATACCATCATTGTAAATAAGCGTCTGTGCTTTGTGTCACCCCCACCTCATTGTAGACTGTAAGCTCTTATGAGCAGGGCTGTCATTATTTCACTTTAATTATTGTATTTTTATAACTGTTACTTATGACTGTTTGTATATGAACCTCCGAATTGTACAGCGCTGCGGAATATGTTGGTGCTATATAAATAAAGATTATTATTATTATTATCAGGCTAATAATGACACAAATTCTGAACACACACACATTCATATAGAAATGGATGATTGGATGATGCAGTACATAAGACAGGTGATGTGAAGCAGAATATAGTGGTCACTGTTCAGAGGGGGGAACAAGAGCAGCTAGGGCAGTAAGTATCAGAGATAACAAGTGTGATAGTTTCATTGATTGGGGGTCTGGTCCTGCATTCGAAGATTCTTTAATTGATGTAAAAAGACTTTCCCCCCTCCCAACAAGGACTACACTGGGGAAATGTCTTTTTACATCAATTAAAGAATCTTCGAATGCAGGACCAGACCACCAATCAATGACACTATCACACTTGTTATCTCTGATATTTACTGCCCTAGCTGCTCTTGTTCCCCCCTCTGAACAGTGACCACTATGTTCTGCTTCACGTCACTTGTCTTATGTACTGCATTATCCAGTCATCCATTTCTGTATATATATGTGTATTCCGAATCTGTGTCATTATGAGCCCAATGAAGAGACCTTAGAGTCTCGAAAGCTTGGTGTTATTTACCATATTTTCAGTTCGCCATTGAAAGGTATCAAGGAATTCAGAATAAATTACTGGGTCCCAAGACAGAACTAAATATTCAGATGCCAATAGAATAGAGATGTCAGCTCACCTGGTTCCCCGATTTCTGGTTCCTGTGTATTGCATGAAACGCACCAGGAACGGGTATGCGAAATACAAACTAGTAGAAGATCCAGCGATGCAAGAACCGGCCCCATTGGAGGGACAGTATAAAACTTCACCTTAAAAAAATATATTTACAGTAGTCAAACCATCCAGAAAGACAGCAATGACGCATTTCATCTTAGCTAAGCCTGTTTCCTGAATAAGGCATAGTCAGGCTGAAACACATCGTTTGTTTTTACCCCTGTTGTTATTATGGATGGTTTGACTGCTGGAAATATATACTTTTTATATGGAAAAATATATGTGAATTTCTATACTATCCCTCTAATGGGGTCGGGTTCTTGCAGCATTCAATCTTCTACTTGTTTGAACTGAATTTTAACTTCTCCTATTAGGATTCACTACCTGTTATTTAAAGGGAACCAACCACCAGGATGTAACCCCCTGTAAATCAGTGCAGCAGGTGATTGACGTGTGCAGCATTACATCACTATTTGCTTCTTTTTGTATTCTTCGCCTGTGGGCTTGTCTTTCTGCTGTGAACGAACATGAGTCTGGATGAGAGGGAAGGGGGGCCGGATTACAGCAGAAAGACAAGCCCACAGGGGAGGAATACAAAAAGAGGCAAATAGTGATGTCATGCTGCACACGTCAATCACCTGCTGCACTGACTACAGGGGTTACATCCTGGTGGTTGATACCCTTTAGGGTAAGTTCACATTACCCGGCGGTTCGTTCGGCGGCTGCTGGCGGGACCCGCCAGGAAGCTCCGGCGCCGTCCACCGGCTTCCTGGCGGGTATGTGCGGCGGGAGCCGGGGCGGTATCCGGCGGCTGCCCAGCGGGTTCTCGGCGGCGATTCTGCAGCGGCTGGAAGCAGCACATGATTCTGCTTGCAGCCGCTGCAGAACCGGCGTTTTTTAGAACATGGTCATTCTTTGCTAACCCGCTGGGAAACCTGCGGGTTAGCAACGGATGACGCTGGGTAACCGCCGGTGTGTTGCACAGCCTTGGGCTGTTTACATTAGTTTTAATGTTAATCCAAACGCCGGTTTGGATTAACATAAATTAACATAAAACTAATGTAAACAAAACGGCGGTTTACACAGGTAAACCGCCGAAAACCCGGCCAGTGTGCACTTACCCTTAAAGGCATCTCTGTGTGAGGTATTTGGCAGTTGGACCCTCACCGATCATACATTGATTGGTTATCAATTAACAATACTGGAAATTCCATTAATGCTGTAGTGGAGAAAAGTGTGAAAATTTACCAGGACCACTTTGTCTAAAGCTGAGCTGGTGTATTATTACTTTGCCTTCCTCGCCAACTGCTGAGTTGGTGCAGTGGCATAACTTGAAGCTTATGGGCCCCAATGCGAAAGCTCCAACAGGGCCCCCAATATTTGCAAATCTTTAATAGCATTAGTCTTTTTCTATTGGACAAAGGGACTTTTTGGGACCCCCTTAGGCTCCAGGGTCCAAGAGTGATTGCAACCCCTGCACCTGTTATAGTTACACCCCTGGCTTAGGGGTTAAAGATATTTTCCTGCCTAATTTTCGAAAACTTTGTTCCTCTGTAACATACTTAAACAATGCCTCCTATACCTTTTTCAGTTCTGACCAGTCCTCCTGACAAGTCCAAATCCACCGCTGCGAGCCCAATATGTTAGCATTTGTCTTCCTTTGCCTAACCTTAATTAGCATCTGGCCAAGCATTCCGGTGTGGTCGCCAAAAATTACGCACAGGTCTCTGATCAAAACTGAACCTGCAAACAGCCAGAGAGGAAACACCAAATGTTCATATACACAAGAACCTCGGATATTCCTCCGCAGCATTGAGCTGTCAATGTAAAGGCCCCGCTACATGCCTCAATGTTGAAACGATATCACTAACGATCTCGGGGGAGCGCGGTCCTTATGGCCATCGTTTAGACAACGTCGGTGAGATGTCAGATGTCTAGATATCGTGGACAATGCACCAACGATACAGCAAGCAGCTATCATTCAGGCAACCCAGAGAACGATACTTGTTCACTGATGTGAATGGGCGAAGTCGTGAACGACATCGTTATCACGGTGTCACATGCAGCAGGTTGGCTGATCGTGGATCGCCTGATTTGAGAACATGTTCTCAAATCTGCGATCAACGATCCAACGATTTATCGTAGTCGTATCTCGGTGTCACACGCAACGACGTACTAACGATGTCGTTTGAATGACTCCAAACCCGTGACATTTGAGTGATATCGTTCATGATCTCGTACCATGTAACGGTACCTTAAGTGATGTTCACTGGCCAAGATTTAGGTGAAGGCAGAGAAGGAGATGCAGAACATCACTGGAAGGTCAGAAATCATGGACTACGAGCACTACAGTAGGATTACACTGATGTATGTTACTGAAGTGCTAACTTCTTATGAGAAATGACTACCTTAAATTTCAAAATAGTCCTAGATCTCACACCAAATTTCACCATATCGATTACAAATATTATTAAATAGTTATGTGGGTTTTTTACCTGATGAGGCAGGTGTACTTACTTTGAAAAAGCAGGTCAGAATGGCTGTATAATATTAAAATTAGAAGGCAGTTTAATATAGTTTAATATCAGGTATGGAACAAGGAAAAGAGGAAGACCAGACCATGAAAAAACAAATTCAGAATCATTGGGATCCATTGAAACGTTCCAGAGTTATCACCTAATCAGAAGAGAAGGAATCCCCTTTTCTGTGTGTGCTGTGTTCATAGCAGCCAGTCTTCATCCAGCAGCTCAGAGACAACTGAAATATAGCTTCCTCATACACCCACACATGACAGCTTTTTTAGGAAAGTCAGACTTAAATGTGGGTATCGGATGAAAACTGAACCTACATACAACATTGGGAAACAACAAATGTTCATATGCACAAGAATTTTAAAGACTGCCTTTTGGTGGCACCCAGTATATAACCTCTACCCCTGTAACACCTGGCCGGGTTTCTGCTTTGGCTGCTAGGTAGTGTGGCGCCCCCCCTGGTCAGGCGTCACAATTGGGGTACTGCACCCATAAATGAGTGTGCGGTTACCCCTGTCACAATGGAATGCAAATGTCCTTTGGGAGGCTCCCATCCTAGCACTCCCACACACACCCACTTAGGCAGATGGAAAAGGCCCATACCCTAGGGGGGAATTAGGGGAGGAGGGAGGACACACAGTGAGATTGAGTCGGCACTGAGGAAAGACAGAGAATAGGGATCCTCTGAGAGAGAAAAGGAGGAATCCCAGGGAGGGGGTCTGCGGAGAGAGAAGCGGGCAGCCCAGACAGAAGGAGGGGACCCCCCGAGCACCCATACTCAGGAGGGAACCCTGGTCTGTTTTATGGGAGCACCGGTTCCGAAGACAGCGAGGGAGTTCAGCCCCTCACCGAGAACATCAGAGGTTGTGGTCCGTTTACCGGCCCTGACGCCCTGTCTGGAGGAGTTGTCACATCAGAAGTACCTCAAGACAGGCATTGAGAGCAGGACACAGGGCAGATCCAAGTAGGCATTCCACGTGAGACTTCCAGAGGCTCTGCAACCCGTTGTGACTACCCAGCCAGCGACTACGTCCTAAGACTGTTTATTGCTATAAACTGTATCATCACCTGCATTGTTCCAGTAAAGTACCCGGGTAGAGTGATCAAGTCTCTGTGTATTTGTTTCCTCGGTACACCCTGCTCTGCTCCATCCATCACCAGCACCCCTATCATCACTGGTGTATCCCTGCCCCGAGGGGTAGCTGCACCTGCAGGGAGCTGTGCTATCAAGGCCGCTATACCACCACCCTCCGGAAGACTGAAGCGGCGCTGGTGCTCAACCACCAGAAGCTGCAGGTGGCGTCACAAGAACTATATTATAAGCTTTACTTCCCCTGTACATATATTCCCCTTTTTAAGTTCGGTCTCCGGGGCCACAGGTCCGGGCAGGCCACCAGTGACATCCCCAACCACAGCGGGAAGGGCCCGGATACCCGAGTTCCCCACTGCCCCGGGCGACTCAGTAGCACCACACTGTTGTTGATAGCATCAATCCTATTTTAATCCTGTGACTTGTAATTCTTTCCAGTCTGGAAGCTACAGTGTTAATCTGTTGCTCTTATTTCTGTCTGCTGTCAGCACTGGGTGGGGCTGCTCTATTTAGGCAGCGCCACACTGTTGTTGAGGGTAATACTTTATAGCAGGGGTGGGGAACTCCAGGCCATGAGGGCTGCCAACAGGTCATGTTTTCAGGATCTCCTTAGTATTGCATAGGTGATTATATAATCACCTGTACTGGTGATGTTTCCAACCCCTGTGCAATGCTAAGGAAATCCTGAAAAAAAGACCTGTTGGTGGCTCTCGGGGCCTGAGGTACCTCATTCCTGCTTTATAGCATCAATCCTATTTTATTCGTGGGATTTGAGGTTCTGTCCAGTCTGAAAAACTATGGGGTTAATCTGTTATTTTGGTTTCTTTCTATTGTCAGCACTGGGTGGGGCTGTTGTATTTAAACCCCAGAGATCCAGCTCCCACTGCCAGTCAATACAGATCATATCCTGGTTTGTGCCTCTGTTCTGTGTTTTGACCTAATAAATACCGTCCATTGACCTCATCTTGAGATTCGACTTCCCGCTTGTTGTTTCATTCTGTTTCTGATGTCACCTACTGGATCTGACCCAGCTTGTGCCACCGAACAGCCGCTGACTATGTGGCCCTCACCCATAGACCTCTGTTTAAGTCCAGATCCCGGGACAGGGGTTACAGGGTGAAGGCCGGGGCTACCACTGGGTTCTGGAAAATGAAGTAGCTTGCGCCAACCCTGTTCATGGTGGCCATTTTGGAGCTGCCAGGTGTCTACTAACAATGTGCATGTTACACCCCCAGGTATGACCCTAATATTAGTACTGCATCACATCCATAATGCCCCTCACTGATGTATTTCAGAAATATTTGTTAATCCCTTGTGAACATTATATAAGAGCAATATTTTCTTCTTCAAAGGTGCGCTCTGAGCAACCCTTCTCCTCATGTTCATTTTCCTTCGCTGTAAGGGCAGCTATTTATTATACCATGTAAATCTTGAGCAGGACCCACGTAAATGTCCGACTTTTAATATAAAGTTCCCTGTCAACAAAAGAATGAGATGAGAATGAATCGTCGCCCCGGGTTCTTCTTTTCTTGAAGTTATTGCTTTTTTTCTGCTGCCCACAATCTCGCTTGGCAGCAGGTATTTGAGAAATGTGGGTTATGCCAATGTAAGCATATTTCTCATAAGTCGAGGAACATGTGCTTTTTGCATATTTAAGCCCCCTGAGCATTGCTGAGATTCCAGATGTTGACAACCAGAGGTAGCTGCGAGGTTGTGGATACAGCTCCCACTCCTGCGGGGAGATAAGATGAGAGCGGATCTGCGGGGGTTCACAGGGCAATTGCTGGGGAGCCAATCAAGAATGTAGTGCACATTTCTATCTCCTCGGAGTGTTACAATTTCTCACATATTTGCCATTCTTCTCTCACTTCACAAGTTTTTTAGATATAAAAGTTTCAATCGGGGCAATTCCCAGACTGTGCTCTCACCGTCAATACACTGCTCCTCCTATGTGACCGACATGTTGTGAACTAAGGATACCGCTCACCTCCCTTTTGGATGCAGCGTCTTATCACTGCATTCTCAACCCTGCATTGTACAGTACAAACACAGTAGATGGATTTCAAGAAATCCCATGCCCACTGAGCTTCTCCCCTCCGCAGCGTTATTTCAGCTGTGGTGCGGGTTGCCGCACTACCGCATCTCTGCAGTATGTTCATTTCATGCTGCGGAGTCGGAGCCCAAGCAAGTGAATACAAGGAAAAGCTGCCCTGGACCCAACAAAGATTACAGACCGGCTACAATCTCCCTGTGTTCACCCCCGACTTCCTACAGCTCCGGAGACACTGTGTCCAACATGCAGTGCCTCCGAATCATGTGCACATACCATTATAGTCCATAGGTTAGGATGGAGCTGCATGAACCCTCCTCTGGATCAGTGCTTCCTCTCCACCACTGGTCCAGTTGGACTGGTGATGTTATGGCTACACGGCAAAGCGACCATCACTGAGCTCAGCAACTTTGCTGATATGGACTGCTCAGGATACTAGGCCAAGTGATCACCTGCAGGGGTGATGTGCAGAATTGTGCAATCAGTGGAGCAGTGGCGGAGAGACAGCACTGGACCAGGGAAGATTGACTACCAGTAGGCACATCATGGCATATCTAATATGAGATATGCCATGATGTCCGTGGCTACTGGGCAGAAATAGATAATATAATAACGGGGGTAATGCTTCTCTAGCAATAGCACTTTAAGGGTATATTCTCATGATCTGAGTACACTATACCCTGGGAGTGTCTCCAGACCTGAGGGAAGCCGCGGTGAATGCAGAGTGAATGGAGGGTGAACGCAGCCACCCTGTCCTCACTGTCTGTGTGGTGCCCCTGCAGACCGGTGGCCACAGTAAGGCACTGCAGCTGGGATTGGTAAGTCGGTCACCCAACACAAACACCCAACACATCCTCCGATCCCTAGTTCTAGTTACTTCATGTCAGGCAAGGGATAGCGGGAATGACCAAGTGGAGGGTGGAGAGTTAGAAAAGGAGCCCGGTAAGGGGGTGGAGACAAACCAACAAAAGGGGACTGACACAGAATACCGACACTGAAGAGACAGACGGAAGTAGGAGATACGAGTGAGAGCAGACCTGTAACAAGTGAGAGACACCAGACTGCAACCACCCGGACCCGGCTGCCAATGCCACCAAGGCCAGGTCCAAGATTGAGAACCGGAGACAGACTGAAGGGGTCCAAGGTATGTCTGGATCAGCGGGGGCACCGAGAGACCAGGGTGCCGGCCCTGTTGAAGTGTTAGGACGCTGTATTCCCCAGCCATAAATTAACCGACGAAGTGAAGGGACTGTATGTCCGGAACCCAACCTCCGGTACAGTGATAGAAAGGTGGTCGAACTAGGGCGAGGAAGCCAGGAAAAGAACAACCCATGACTGCTGGCCCGCAGCTTGTACACGGAACAGAACAGAGGCCTTAAAGGTACATAAGAGAGGGGGTGATGCGGACAAGCCGTCACAGCTGCAGACTAGCACCAAAGCCGCTGAGTAGGAACTGTGACTTGTACCATCCATAAAAGAGCAAGTAAAAGCTGGTCAAGCTGATTTGTGTGTGAGACTGTGATTTGTACGACAGCAGCAGGAGATCACCTGCGGAGCCGCCGACTGAACCGCCGCATAGGCAGAAACGGCCTGATTGTAAATAACAATGAATCCCGCCGGCAGCTGTTGAACCTTGCTGGCCGCTTAATGTGTGTTACCTTGTCCCTACACCTGCCCTGGGGAGAAAGCCCTGCCTGTGGAGGGCTCACCATCCCTGCTGCCTGCTATCACCTTCATCCCCAGAGGCCTAGACAGCAGTTGTGGCCCATACTGGCCACAACCCACGGGTGGCGTCACTACACTTTTTATTTTTATTTTATTTTTTCCTTTCATCCATTTCTTTAATCCCTTTTTACTGCTCGCCGGACAAGGGGGCCATGGAGCCGGGTCACGTCCCCGTGACACCCCGCAACCGCCAGAGGATGACGAGAGGGCCCGGTTCCAAGTACCCCAAGGTCCCCGCTGGGGGCGAGACATCTGCGTTTATATATATTCTATATTCATTTCTTCACTCCTCAATGTCTCCACCTCTTCTTACCCCATTCTCCAACTACATAATATCCAACCAGGAATAATAACATTATGCGACTTATTGCTTAGCAACATTGTCCAGGATCAAATTGTGCCCCTCCGGACTTAAAGTGCCCAGTTTACAAATCCAGTACCTTTCTTTTCTGATTAATTGTGCCAATGAACCATTCTCTTTGTTATTGATATGGTCAATGATGACCAAACACAATTTGCTCGGATCTTTTTGATGTACGCTACTGTAATGCCTGGACAAACTGTGCAATTGGTATCCAGTCCTAATATTAGATCTGTGTTTAGTTAGCCAGGCATGCATCTCTTGCACAGTGCGGCCTACATACTGCAGGCCACATGTGCACTCCAGTGAATAAATTCCAGAAGATGTCTGACATGTTACCCTATGTTTAATCTGGAAAGTTTCCCCCGTAGTTTTGGAGGTAAAGGTATTTGCCCCTTTCTTTATGACCTCACAACATAGGCACCTCGGTGTTCAGCAAGCATAACACCCCCATGTTATTGAATTTGTAACATTAGTCACCCCTTTCTTCTTTTCGCTATTTCTTGGTGCCACCATATTTCCCAAACATTTATTCTTCCTGTAAATAATGATGTCACAAAGCACTCACTGATCTCAGGGAGACCAGTCAAGGAAAACACTGCGGGCAGCCGGCTAAAGCGCTCAAACACAGTGAAATCCATGACGCATTGCCCCCTGGGAATTTGAATATGCAAATGGAGTCCGTGGAGCCTCGATTAAGAGTCTCAAACACGAGACTAGCCAGATATCCCTCCAGGGAAGGACCTAGCCCTGGGATGGAATCCTTGCGGAGACCACCATAACCACCATATTAAGTGTCCCTTTTAGTCAATATCCCACTCAGTTACGAGTTAAGGATATGACAAGGGAATAAACAGAGCCAGGTGTCCATCCACAGACAGCTGTTTCGGGGTATTGCCCCTCATCAGTGTGGAGTAGGATTCTGGCTAGGTGGGAGCAATGCCTTGTAGACCAACATCACAAAGCAAAGGCTAGGCCCTTCCCTGGAGGGATATCTGGCTAGTCCCGTGTTTGAGATCTTAATCGAGGCTCCACGGACTCCATTTGCATATGTAAATAATAATGACTTTATTGGGTATATGTTCTGTGAGCACGGGATCTCCCTTCAAGACAAACCAGTACTTTTCCAACAACTTGTGGATTAGTGCCCTGGGTTGGCAATATGTTGTTATCAAACCCCATTTAGTACAGTCAGAGGTCCTTTTCTTCTTTTTCTCATTAGTGGACATCTCAGAGACTGACTCTATACATGAGCTTTGTGTAAGTTTCAAGGTTTTTTTATATGCGTCATCGAGCAGTTTTTTGGGGTACCCTTTCTCTAAAAAACGCTTCTCAAGTACCTTTGATTTGTTTAAAAAATCAGCATCTTTTGAACAATTTTTTCAAACCCTCATATATTGGCCATATGGAACATCACGGATCCAACTGGGAAAGTGCCCGCTATCAAACTGGAGGTAACTATTCACATCCACCAATGTAATCAACCTCCCCAGCTGGTCCACATGAATCTGCAGGTCCAATATAATAGCCAGCTCAGCACTGTGTCTGCAGCATGCCTATCATCACATGCTGTATTAATCTGTCCATTTGCATAACTTGGATAAGAACTATTGCAACATAGTGTTATGCCAAATTGAAGATTTACTTGAGAGCTGGCCTTGTCATTATCAATATCCAAATAATTCCTTCGTACAAGCAAGATGCTATTATGTAATATGCAAGTCTAGTGCCTGACCCACGTGTTAGACAAGTGTAAGGAAAAATAATAGGATAAAACAAGGAAGATGCCTGATAATAAAGACATTTTGTTGACTTGTAGCTTAAAAGTAAAGCCATCAATACTGTATAGGTGTTGTTCTGACCACTGAGATCGCCAATCAATGCACAGTGGATGGGGTTTCTTGAGTGGATCGTGCGGTGGAACCAACAACAGTAGAGCAGCCATTCGTATAGACTGGTCGCCTTACGTAAGAGAACATGGTGTTCTCTGGAAATCTTGGAGGCCATAGTATTATCAACTAGATAACCTACAGATGGGTCATCGATGTAGTACTATAGCACCCAAGAGCCGCTTTAGCAATTCATAAACATGAATGTTAAGGAATTAAGTTGCAGAGGGTTATGTTCATTGAAGGGAGTATACAGTCATGATTGGGTGGCATGTCCATTTCTAAATTGCTACTTATGTGATCCTGCCTTAAATTGTGAAATTTGCATCGTATTTTAAAGGGAATCTGTTAAATGATTTTCTAGTGCAAAACTAATGGTGTCCTGGAATAGGACTTGTGCAGCTCTTTCAGGATCAGTAATTTTAATGCGCTGTCTTCTTCTGCTTATCCTGTTATCTCCTGTTGAGTCCCAGACTCCAATGCCACGAGTTATATACCGGAATAAATTGACTGATCTTGCGGTGCCCTCTATGTCAGAGTCCAAAATCTCACATGTAAAGCAGCTCAGAAGTTCGGCTTTAAATTTTGCTAGAAAGTTGTGATCTTTAGGGTGGTGCAAGGGGCACTTATAGACATTTTTTAGCAATAAATGTTAATATGTTCCTCTGCGGCTGCCCACTGTTTTCTTAAATAAGGACAGTCCCAGAAAAAAGATAGAATTCCTTTCAGAGTCATGTCCTTTTTTTTTTTTATTTTAAATTGCCCACAGTGTTATTTAGATCATAAATTGTCCATCACTAACCTGGTTTAGATAAAAATCCATGTATTTATCAGTCATTAAAGCGAAGTCACACCCCCTGCATTGTAATATATTTTCACATAACTAAGTGCAGAAATATACATGCTGTGGAAGGACCTGAAGTGATGTCATGACCATTACAGTCAGCGGATTATTCAGGATACTCTCCAAGCGTGAGACAACAGAGCTTCTTTATTCAGCAACAAACAGGAACAAATATGATAAGCTTAATGAATCAGGAATAAAACATATCTTATGTGTCTCAGTCTCTGTGCAGCATCTGCAGCTGCTTCTTCTCTCATGCACAGACACAGGAAACTGGATACAGTCATATGCTCTTCCTATGTGGGAGTTTTGTTTTTTGTTCTAACTTTATCTACAACAGACAAACCTAGCAACTAAACACTCATATACAGGAATGAAGTTGTTGCACTAAACATATTCCGACAGGCACATGGTCGTGACATCACCACAGGTCCTGCACCTCCAGCAGAAACATTCAGTGATCGACGACAATATATTACACTGCAGGGGGGGTTACTAAGTTTAAAAAAACTATATGATAGAAGTGGATTGACATGATTGATTGCAGCTAAAATATCCACCCCGTGACTACTTGTTGAAGTACACAATGTAAAAAAGCTAAGCATCTAAAGTGCTTTTTTATGAAAAAAAACTTGATTTAAAAAAAAAAAAAACAGTTTAGTGATTTACAATGCCTGATCTAAATAACATGAGGGGTGGTTTATAGACAAAAAAAGGACATGACAGGTTCCTTTTAAAGAATTTACTTTTGAAAACTTTTCATGGAAAGCTGCAGTAGCAAATAAATGGGCAAAAATCCCTTTAGCGAGAATTAAAAAATGTCAAATTAAAAAAATGGAGAATACTTATGTCGAGCCCAGACTTTGGGGTACTCGGGTATCAGGCTACAAGGAGTTAACGCTCCTATTGTCACGGGGAGTGGTGGCCGCGCCTGATCCCGTGTCCTGGGTATATCTTCAAAAAGGGGTGATTATTTACAGGGGATTATATACAGTTTGTCGTGACGCCACCTGTAGTTTCTGGTGAGGAGCCACCAGCGCCGCCACAGTCCGCCCGGAGGTAGATGGTAATGCGGCAAGTTTGGCAAAGTTCTCTTCAGGTAGGGCTGGACCTCCGGGGCAGTGTAGTGTGAAGCGGCAGCTTGGAGTGGAGCTGTAGATGGGATGGGGAGTGTTGGAGCAGTCTATGAGGGGCACCGGGAACGGAGAGGAATGATACATGCACACTGCAGAAGTCTCTTTTACCTTTTTACTGGTGGTAGGCAGGTAAAGATTTCCAGGGCACTGAGAGGTGACCAGGTTGCAAAGTGGGTCCCCACAGCAAGTGGGTATAAGGCCTCCTAGGTTCCTCTGTGGTAATTGAAGCCCAGCCTGCATGCAGCCAGACTTGCCTCCTCTCTCTTCCTGACTCTGATATCTGTCCTCTCCTCCTGTGCGGTCCTCAGGTTACCCTCTCTGATCACTGCAGTGATGCACTGCAGTGTTGGGCTCCCTCTCTTCGACCCACAGGGGGACCGGGTGGCTGAAGCCTCCATGGTGTGACGGGGTTCTCTGTGGTTCTGGAGTATCCCACAGGTGCGGATCCCCGATGTCCGGTAAGTCTTAGGGCGAACTCCCACAAGTTCCTCACTCCCTTTAGGCTGTCTGCTCCTTGCCTTCTGTCCCACTTAGGCTTGCGGCACGTCAGAAGGACCACTCCGGGTCACTGGCTCGGGCCTAACCGCGGCACCGACCACCAGGACGTCTTCGCAGCTCTCCTAGCGTCTGTACACTCTGACTAACTCCTCCCCCAGTAGCAGTATTTATAGGGGATCTTGCTTAAAGGCAGCAAGTGGAGCTCCCCCTACTGTGCCGGGGTGGAAGATGTTGCATGTAGTATGTACCTGCTGTGGAAACCCAACTGTGCATTAGAGAAGTCTGTGGCTACCTGTGTGAGCAGGGCGCCACACTTATATAGAACAGTCTCCATGATGCCCCCTGGTTCACTGCTGAAATTAATTAACCCTATTCACTCTCCCATCTGGTGGCCAGAGATTACTGACACAGCAACTCTCCAATCCGGTGACTACATATTAATGACAGGGCCACACTCCCATCTGGTAACCACTGATTGCTGACGTGTTTCTGAACCAAGTCCTGCTAATCGACTTGCACCATCTCTTTCTGTCAGTATCTTTACAGCCCGTGATCAACTGTTCCTTGTAGAGCTGCCAATATGAATAGCCCCTTGGCCGACTTGTCAGGAAAGGATCAGAGCTTCTGCAGTAGCATGGCCATATAGCTGCAGAAAATGCTTCTGCAGGAGACTGAAAATGGGCTATATTGTTAGCTGCCAGAGGGAGAAGTAGACTGATTCTGTCTCAAGATCACCCAATGCAGCACAAGAAGCACCATGAGAGAAATATGGAAGCATAAATTAATAACCCTGCAAATTACTTAAAGTGTAAATATCATTTCATTGAAAAAAAACAATATTGCACTGGTTGTTAATGATGGGTCACATAGCAGCTAAGATAATTATTTTTTCTGCCATATGACTTATTTTCTCACATTTTTCTGTGCTCTTTTAAAAACTGCATTTTATGGCTCAGTGATGTGGCCAGCAGCTGATAGGGAGCAGTGCAATGTGACAGCAGAGAAAGAGCAAGATCAGAGATCCTGAGCTGTGCGGGTATCAAGCAGCTGAGAACAGTAAGCTGTGCTATGTGCCAACAGACAAGGGGTTAACAGAGATTGTGACTGAGCTGTGTGGAGCCAGATGACAGATCAGATAAAGCTTGTGCCAAGGAAAGAGTAGTTTGTACTGAATCTGACATTCTGACATTGCTCAGCACTGTGTTGTAGCCTGAGCTAATCTAATACATTGTTTCCTCACCAGCTGAAGTCTGCAGTGTAGGCCACACCCCCTCCCTTATATGGTTACATGTCCCGTATACAGTGTGAAGACAGATATGACTGACATTAAACATATGTCTGCTTCACACACAGTGTAGTAAGAACATCTTGTGGAAGGTTTATGAATGATTTTCAACCACAATTTTCTAATGAAGTATATTTGAAAGTTTATTAAAATCACTTGCTCTACATTATTATTAAATAAAAATGTAAAACGGAGGATATGCTTTAAGAAAATGCTGTCAACCTTTGAAGAATTTTTGAAAAAGGTTCCTGAGATTACCCCTTTATCTGTGAATCCTTTTTTGTGCTACTTTAAAAGGAACAGACTAATTTGGATAATAAAACTACATTCAACATTCTCCACGATCATTGCTTGTGTCTAAACATGGGTATAGAACCGACAAGCTCAACAGAGAAAAATTCTTTGTTTTATGGGGAGCTAAAGCCCTGATTAGTCTCAGGACTTATTTAACCGTGCCGCTCATTTACGAGACAAATATGTTAGCATTGCATTTCACAATCAAAGCCAGCAAGAACACAACTTTGTGTTTTTCTGCTTCTTGGAGATGTTTTGTTTGATTTACATACCTCGGAGTAAAAACTTGGCCAAATCACGCCACGGTTGAGTAATGGAAAGTATGCTAATTGATGCTCGGAACGTGCGAGTGTGAACTGACCAATCTCTGAAATCATTACATTGTACCTTGTATGAGTCTTTCGAGCCATTTACAGACTTTATCTCTGTTTTTGTAATGTATTCAGACATATAAACATTCCAGATTTCAAAGACCTGGATCTCGTTAATAATGATTACTAAATCTACTTGAAGGCTCCGCAAAAGGCAAAATATATCAAAATATGCAAACGTGTATCTTGTTGTTACTTCATATCAATAAAATTACCAAAGAATCTTGATTATGATTAAGAAGTTCAAGAAGTTCATCTTAGGACTCAGGTTACATTAGACTCTTGGTTCTTTTTTTTACTATTATTTCTTTTATTATTATTATTTGCTTTAATTTCGAAATTTACGGATTGGTTTCCACACAACCCAAGCCAATCGAGACCTTACAAGTTCCCATTATAAATCATAGAATCAGGATGTTATACTTGGAAGGGACCTCCTGGGTGATCTGGTCCAACCCCCTGCTCAAAGCAAGATTCACTAAATCCTCCCAGACAGATGTCTGTCCAGCCTCTGTGTGAAGACTTCCATTGAAGGAGAACTCACCACCTTTCGTGGCCGCCTGTTCCACTCATTGATCACCCTCACTGTCAAAAAGTTCCTATATCTAATCTGTGTCTCCTCCAATTCCCATTCAGTTTCATCCCATTGCTTCTAGTTGCTTGTGCAAATGAGAATTAAGTGTATCCCCCTATAGTGTGACAGCCTTTGAGATATTTGTAGACAGCTATTAAGTCTCCACTCAGTCCTTTTTGCAAGCTAACCATTCCCAGATCCTGTAATCGTTACTCATAGGACATGGTTTGCAGACCGGTCACCATTCTGGTCGCTCTTCTCTGAACTTGCTCCAGTTTGTTGATGTCTTTAGAAAAATGTGGAGCCCAGAACTGGACACAGTATCCAGATGAGGTCTGACCAAACAGGAGAAAAGGGGGATAATGACCTCACATGATCTAGACTGGATGCTCTGTTAACACATCCCAGAATTGTGTTTGCCTTTTTTGCTGCTGCATCACACTGTTGACTCATGTTCAGTCTGTGATCTACCATATTTATGTACCCAAGTCTTTTTCACACCTGATGTTGCTTAGCCCTAGTCCTCCCATTCTGTATATGTTATTTTTGTTTTTCTGGCCCAGATGTAGAATTTTCATTTCTCCTTGTTAAATAACATTCTATCAAGCTGGGACAATGGACAGAGACTATGTAGAGCCTTTTGAATCCTCTCTCCCTTCTTTAGTATTAGCTATCCTTCCGAACTTTGTATTATCTGCAAAATTGATTAGTTTACCTACCTACAACCATTTATGACCGCTCTTTGGGTGCGATCACTAGGCCAATTATGAATCCACCTAACAGTTGCCTTGTCAATCCCATACTTGGTAATTTTTAAATAAGGATAGTATGAAATACGTTGCTGAAGTTGAGATATATTATATTTACCACATTTTCCTGATTCACCCAGTCAGTGCTACATGATCTGGTCATCCATTGGGAGATATTGGGATCCATCATACTAGAGAATCCTCTCTGACATGATAATAGGTCCCAAAGGTCTTGTAGACCCATTTGGACACAGACATGAATGGAAGCTCCTGGGACCCAAAACAAAATCTATATCAGGATCTATGTTAAATTTGTAATACGAGTGGCCATATTTTCTGGCAAACATGCTTTTGGGCCCCCTTAGGTGACCGGGCCCTGCTACTTCAGCACCCATCCTGAGTTTATCATTATAACATCATGGAAAACCCCTTTAAGAGCTTTCCGACTTTCCAAGATGCTGCAGGTTGGCTGAGTTACGAAACGTGGTAGCGCAGTTTACAGAAATGATATCATTACTGGTTCAAGTCCTATAAGGGAAGTAAAAAAAATAATTTTAGAAAATATTTAAAACAGTGAAAGAAAGATAAAAAACTTTAATCATCCCCTTCTGCCCCATTAAAACTATTTTAAAAAAAAATCATAACTAGTATTGTTTCATCCATAAAGGTCCGACCTATCAAAGTAAAATCGAAACACCAGAATTGCCCCGACAATTTTTCAACAAACCTTTGCGAAAAAATGCAATAAAAAAACTAACAAAATATTGTTAATAATCCAATATAATATCAATAAAAATAAACTTTTGTCTTGCAAAAGGCAAATTCTCATAGTTCCCTCAGCAGAAAAATAAAAAATGTTATGGGGGTATAGCGAAAAAAAATGTTTGTTTTTCTTGGTGAAAAGTTTTGAACATGTTCATCATAACTAAAAAAGTTTGGTATTACTTTGATCCTGAAGAACCATGTCGTCAGGTCATATGTACCACACAATGAATACTGTGCAAAGAAAACCCCAAACATCAATAGCAGGATAGCGTTGTTTTTGCAATTTCAACGCAGTTGGAATTTTTTTCCCCAATTTTCTAGTACATTTCTCATCTGAAAGTACTGAAACTAAAAGTACAGATGGGGAAGGGTTTGGCTTACAGCTGAAAGCCATGTCCACAGGGGAGGAAAAAGAAAACAACCCCAAATAGTGACGCAGTGCTGCACACATCAATCATCTGCTGTCCTTTTCCAGGAGTTTTATGATACGTTTCTCAGCAATCAAACATGGAATCATTCAAGTAAAGGTATGTGTTATGCCCGAGGAATGTGGAAATGATAAGTGGACTAACAGGAGTGGTAGCTGAATACTCGATAGTCAAGAGACAGGAGAGTGACTTTAGTAAAACCAAGGATATTTATTAAGGAAGCTTTAACATATGGAGAAGGTGTCTGGGGAAGGACCCTCTGGATCGTGGCACCGAACTCTCATAGCGGTGCACTGACGAGGTAACGCCTATACAGGGATTCACGTAGTACAGCACCAGGAGGTCTAAATGCCATGAATCCTGGACCAGAGCGGCAACCCGGACAGACCAGACAATAGAGATGAAGAGACTGCGGAACACACGATCTGTCGGTGGAGAGGTTCCTGAGAGCTTCGTGTAATCCCAGAAAGGCTGATCTAGACGGTAGAGGTATTCGGACGGTTCCATGATGAGTGGCTTGGCCAGCCCGGGGTGGGATCCAGAGTGTCCAGAGGGATCCAGGATAACAAACTGCCAGCAGAGGAATCTGTGGAGACAGAAGTATTAGTATAATGCAAAGCAACAGTCTTCCTATTGCAGAGCACTACAGGAGTGCAACCTGGGAAGAGGCAACATTCCTAGAGAAGGAACAAGTTTCCCAGGCACCTCTCTTAAGGTGGGGTCACACGCGGCGATCTGGCCTGCGATGTCGGAAGCGATGTGCAGGTGCACGCTCGCTTCCGACATCGCAGGCCAGCTGTCACACGGCACGACGTTGCCGGTGACGTGGCTGCGATGTGGGCGGAGCCGTCGCTCGCTGGGCAGGGCTCAGCCCAGCGAGCGATGGCTCAGTAACGCAGCGTATAGGCTGGATCGCGCCGCCAACAGTGTCAGACGGCGCGATCCAGCCTAATCGCTGGTCACAGGTTGAAAGGTTTATGAACATGTTCATAAACCTGTCAACCTGCGACCAGCGATAATTTGCAGTTGCGTCGCGCTGTCACACAGCGCGACGCACTTGCAATATCGCCCGCGACTTCGCTGTGACGTCACTTTGCGGCGATGTCGCGGGCGAGATCGCCGCGTGTGACCCCACCTTTAGGAAGAGGATACCTTTTATGCACAGACCAGTTCAGCACAAAGCCTAAGTCCTAATAGGGAACAGGTGTACTGCTCCTTTAAGTGTGTGCAGGAAGTTGCACGCGCAAACTAAGAGTATTCCCAGGAGACCTTCCAAGAGGGTGCAGGTTCCTAGCAGAGAAGGAGGCAGATGGCCAAATGGACTTACGGACAGGTTGAGCAGAACTAGCAAAGCTGCGTGATGGGCACCAATCTCCCTGCTTGGCAGAGGTCTAGCCCCTCGGCCGAGGGCATGTCAGTATGATGCACTCCCAGAGGCTGTAAGGCGCCAGCTTAACTTTATAGACCTAAATCCTGCTTGTTGGTCCCCTTTAAGAACCTCTGTAAAGTAGATATTGGGGTGACATGACTGGGCCATGGACTGTTGGCCTTATATACCAGGCCATACAATGGAGAATACAATGCCATGCCATGATATAGTGTAGAACGATATTAACTATTTACAATAAGCTTAATTTTTTAGTGACTGATTCAATTACACATTTTGGCAAATTGCACAGTGGGAGGGGATCCTGGATCACATTGTGAAATAAGCCGCCTGCAACCAGCAAGCGTTGTCTGTTTCCCATTTCTGCACACACTGATTATCCATCTTCTACATGACATGCCAAGTCCTAGCTTAAGTAACTTCTCAAAATGCAGGAATGTGTATTAAAATAGACACATAGTCATCATGCTCTGCCCAAAATTTTGCATAGGGGGACTTGTTAGGGCATTATGCGGTAATTAGCTCAGTATGCAGCATGAGTATCATTGACATTAATCATGTAGTTGTCATAGGTATAATTAACGACTGACTGTAGAAAAAAAAAAAACTTGTACAGGACTAGGTCTTAGACTGATAATCTATGCATGGATAGGTCATTATAATAGGAATGGTGGAGTTACAATATCCAGTGCCCCAAACAATCAGCTGTTATCTGGTCTTGCAATTGCAGGAATTTGCCAGTGTACAGAGATGAGACAGCACAGCTCCTTACACCGTGTAGTGGCCATTCCAGTGTACTGCATCTCATATCTCATTTATTTCAATGAGAGCAGAGTTACAGTTTCAGAGACTGGTCATTACACAGAATAGGGAGCTGTGGTGTCAGTCTCTGCAGTCTGTTTATTTTAAATGTTGTTCATTTCCTTTGGACAGACAGTTTTTCTCTTGCTGTTGTTGCTGTTGCCTTAATCAGGTTTGCGGTTGATGACCACTCCCCCGCCCTTTAAATAGTCTCATGACCCATCACCTAATGTCATTGATAGAGTCTTCTATGCATGACCCGTCCTGGAGTATGGAGCTCCCCTGCTGCTGCTGGAGATCTGTCTTGAAGCAGAGCTGTTGAAGCCTTTTTCAAGTCTGGTTTCTATCTGCAAGTTTGATATCCTTTTCATCATACCTCAATGTGTCCACCTATCCCTGTGTGTTATTATGCTAGAGGTGCCATCTAGTGCACTCACTGGCTTATGCACTAGCCGATGTTTCCTTAGGTGACAGATAGAGACAGCGGCAGGGGGAAGGACCTGCTTAGCGTGTTAGGGCAGGAAGGGACAGACAGATGGCAGTATCAGGAGGTGTCTCCATCCCTGCTCCTTACTGTTAAGATCTTCCTTCTTTTTCCATCCCCCTGTCCTTTTGTGCTACACCCAGCTTTGTCCACTTTTGCTTCTAAAGCCTTAAAACATTTGATTGGTGGAGTGTGTCACGCTCTGCAAAGGAGCCAAATGGCACATGGTGAGACAGAAGGAAAGGGGAATACTGCCACTAGGGATAGACAGGAAGGGCAACCCCTGAAATTTATCCCAGGCAACCCTGAGCACCCTGTCATCTCTAGACATGTTCTTTCACATTCTTACCCCTGTCTGACGCTAAGCTCGGCGCTAACTAGTGTGCAGGACCAAAATGACACATAGGGAATTAGACAAGGGTAAAAGAAACTTATAGGTAGTTCTATGTTCAAAAATGAGTCCAAAGCAACTTTTTTCTCCATGGCTCACACCTCCGCACCAATACCAAGGTACAGCAGGCTATCACTGCTAATTACTCAAGCTAAGCGGTAAGTACTTATAACGGAGGGGAGTGGATAAAACAGAACAGATGATGGGCTAGGACGGAAAGCCAATGGAAACAAAAGAACAGCATTAACCCTTGCAGTACCAGCACAAGGGAAATCTGCATGGCTAACAGGAAAGCAAAACAGTTCCAACCAGCAGAGGTATGCATGTAACCACATGCTGCAATTTCTGATCCATAGAATAGGAGAGGACACTTTCTTTCATGCTAGCCCTGTAACATTGTGCCTGGGGGGTTGGAGTCTCATCGATCTGATATCTGTGAGAAGGCTATGTTCCTTAAAATGCTTTTAAAATCAAAATCACAACGCCCCTGGCAAAACCTATGATAGGGCCCCACTGTACGATAACTAGTGTCAGTAGCAGGTAAAGCCAGGAGATAGGCTGATTATCAGGATGTATGGTTTTACATGAACATACTCAAGTATTGTATTTGCATGTAATATTCCTTCTGTCTTGACTCTAAAGGTACTGTTATACGAGGCAATGTTGCCGCCAACATCGCCGAAAAGTGACGTAGGCATCGCTGTTGCCGTTGACATCGCTAGTGCTCTGCAACGTGTGACAGGGCGATTCAACAGCGATAAGGTGCTTGAGCGGTGTTGCCAGGTTTATGAACATGTTGTGAATCCTGACGATGTTGCTCAGGCAATCTGCTAGTATCGCTCTGTGTGACAGCAATGTTGCCTCGTGTAACGGTACCTTAAGTCATTTTTGCTGCATCTTTGGAGTGTTCCGTGTATATTTTTCCCTCAATATAACTCTTCTGCATTACTTTCCTAATTTTTATAGGTATCTCTTCAAGGAGAATGTTGGCTTCATCTGGTGAGGTTAATTCACAAAGCTGCCGATCAGGGTGGGCACTCAGAAATAGGATGTTAGCACAGAAGGATGGAAGACACATGGAACCATAAGACCTGGACAACAAGCTATGCTGGATGGAGGAGAAATGAGCGAGGCAAGACACACTGAAAGCCGCAGAACCAGGAGGGTGAATAATGAGGAAAACTTTAGGTCTGATGCAGCATACACAAGTAGGTAGCAGCAGTGGCGTAACTGCAGGCCTCGGGGCCCCGATGCGAAAGCTCCAACGGGGCCCCCAATTATTGCAAATCTTTAGTAGAACTAGTCTTTTTCTATGGGCCAAAGGGACGTTTGGGGCCCCCCTAGGCTGCAGGGCCCGGGTGCGATCGCAACCCCTGCACCTATTGTAGTTACGCCTCTGAGTAGCAGGATCCAGAACAGATACTTAATGTGAACAATATCTAATAACATGCACATGTGGCGCCCCTGCGTCCAGGAGGCCACAAAGGGAACTGCAGCCAGGCAGGTAGGACACTTGTTGCACAACAACACCCTCACAGCCCACACAACCCACGTGACAGAGAAGGTAACATCCAGCCCTGAGATTAGAAACTATATGAGATCGGAGGGGTGGTGGATTCAGAGGAGTGGGTTGGGCACACCAGAGGTCAGGTGACTGACAGTATATAGGAAGGGGGAGGAGTGAAGGAAGGCAGTAGGCCACAGTAGGCTGAGATGTAAAGACAGAAGGACAATCACACTCTCTGTGAGTGCAAGGCTAGGAGCGCAGAATCCATACTGAGCCAGTGCGAGCCAGAGGGGAGAGAAAGCCCGTCCGATGCTGATGCCACCAGGAGTGTGACAGAACAGAGAAGGGACGGTGTAACCCGGGCCCTAGACAGCAGCTGAAGCCACTGACTGCAGGCAGAGAAGTCCCTCCTAGGATACTGAAAGGAACAGAAGGAAAGAGCCTGGTAGAGCCTCAGGCTTGAGGACTGCTGGAGGCTGGGCTAAGTAGAGTGTCGGCTCTAGAGGGGACTGTAGTTCACCCGGCATCCCCAGACAACACGACGAGGGGTCTGAGTTCCAGATTGAGATCCCTACCCTAAGTGACGCACTTAGGACTCACAGGAGCCCGAGTCACCGCCATACTGTCCAGTGTCGCACAACACAGAGTAAAGAGAATGCAACAGCCCGGAAAGGGACACTTAAGACTGTGTGAGGGGTCACAGAGAGGGAGAGGCCTCGCTGCAGAGCAAAGAGAACCCGGAGAGGGAGAATGCACCCGTGTGTTGAGAACTGTGCTTGAGCTTTGTAAAGAACTGCAAATGACTTGTAACCTGCTTGGAAAGAACTGAGAGTAAAGACACAGGAAACCCTGAATTGCCTCTCTTGTCAGTTTCTATCTGCAGACCATTCATCCCTACAGATCCAGCCTGTCAGCACCAGTCCGGACCAAGCCACCCGTGACTTCCCAGGCACCGTCCGGTCCGGTACCAAGTACCCCTGTCCCGTGGGGCTCCACACACACTGTCCAGCAGGTGGAAGGCACTCTATGATATCTGGGCGGAGCTTCGTTACCACTATTCAGTGAGCAACACTTCCTCTTTGTGCAGTATCTAATAACAGTTTGGGATGCTCACAGCCAACGATGGGTTACTCACCAGAGAGCAGATGGAGGGTTAACCAGCAGATCGGAGGGTTTGTATAAATGACAACAGTTTGCAAAGATATATGAACATAATAATCAAAGATATCAGGTCATAATGCTTACTGAAATCGATGGGTTAACCAGCAAGTCTTAAAGAGAAGAAGGTGCTAACTGTTTAAATCGAATGAGTGTGAGGAGATAACAGCAACTGGACGGAAGCAAACTCCAAATTTGTCAGACCTATTTCAATTTTCAGATACAGAGGAGTCTTGGCTTTGGGAAATGATGTCACTTAAGAATGCGAAGCCAGAATAAAAACCCAAGTGGAGCACAACAAAGGACATCTATAGGAAAAATAATTGACTAATTATAAACAAGAAAGAAAGGCACCAATTGCACAATAAGGGCTAATAGCTCTTTAGTCTCACTATAATCAAATGGCATATCATTCAAGTGCAAATCATAATCCCGGGGTGCTACCTATAAAGATACATCTTAAGTCTGTGTGCATAATGTTTGACACAGGTGAGTGCACCTTTTTCCTTGAATTTTTGGAAAAATAGTGGAGCTCAGCGAAGACGACGAGAAAGGTGTGTAACTGAGAACTCAGAAAATATCCAAAAAAAATCCTGTAAAAAAGTGCTTTGGAAGAGTTTCCGGCACCTGCCACTGAGGTGCTCCATCAGTAGATGGTGGCCCTGCATACAATATCACTTTTGGGGCAGCATGGTAACTAAACCAAGAATAGCTATTATAAGGAACCCCATAGGGGTACTCTCAAGCCAATCCATAAACATTTCAGATGTTGTGTTCTTAATTGTTTGAGCCAGGATGATTTTCCATTAGGGTCCAGCAGACTTATATTACACACTTCAAAGGGAACCAACCAGCAGGATTTAGGGTTATAAAGTGAAGCCAGTTCCTTACAGGCTCTGGGATGCTGAGTTCAATCATACCTTTACTTCAATGATTCCATGTATGATTGCAGGGAAAATCAAACACTGGGAAATCTGTGCAGCACATTAGCATAAGAGGTGCTGGGTTTCTTTGTATTACTGCCCTATTTGTTCTAAGTCAAACCCTCCCTTCTTTCCTTTTTTCCTCCTTCTCACTCCCTCCCTATCACTATATTCCAAGGGACAGGACGTCTGACATTGTGCATGGAGATAGCTCAATGTCAGGCTCCTATGTACCCCAAATCACCACTCCGGCACTCCCTGCCTCATCTGCGTGCCTGCCAGCTTCTCACTGCTTATCCTGTGATAGCCCGATTACCGGAGGGCAGGAAAAGACCCCAAGCCCCTCCAGAGAAGACCTCGCTCCTCCAGAGAAGACCCTGCCCCCCAGTCTTTGGGCAACCCCTTGTCTCCTCTCCTCACAAACCACGGTCACAAGCAGTGGAACAGATCGCCACTATTCTGATCACAAATGACAATAGCAGCAATCTGTTCCGCTGCTTGTGCCCGCGGTCTGTGAGGAGACAGGGGATGGGCAGATATGGGGGTGGAGTCTTCACTGGAGGGGATGGGGTCCTCTACAGTCTATCAGGAAACAGATGGAGTAGGAGCAGCAGCAGCAGATATGCTGGAGGGGGCAGGGTCTTCTCTGGAGGGGGTGGGATCTTCTCTGGAGGGGGCAGGGTAAAGTGATGAGGTGGGGCACACAGAACACAGTGCCTGGTAGAGTGACAGGGAGGGAGGGAGAGAGGGAGGGGGGAGGATTTGGCTTATAGCTCACAGAGGAGTAATATAAGAAACCCAACCCTCATAGTGACGCTGTACTGCACACTTCATACGTCTGCTGCATTGTTTTCCCAGTGTTTGATAACTCTTTTGTCTGCAATCAAACATGTAATAATTGAAGTAAAAGAATGATTGCACCCAGTATCCCAGAGACTGTAACTTTATAGCTCTAAATTCTGCTGGTTGGTTCCATTTAAGAATATTCTATAATTAATCCAGGTGTCTTTGATATAAATTTGCACAAATTACATCAATGTGGAAGCAATAAAACCCTATTCTGGCGTTAATGGCGATCCTATAAGGATTAACTGCAGTCATCATCATAACCAACGTTATCATCACCGGGTAATATACAGTACTGTAGGTATTCACAACTGTTCATTGAAAATGATAGATCCCCCTCGATTGCATCCTTATGCCCCAATTGTACCTGTGATATGAAAAACAGATTTTCTTGATGAGCTGACACTGTAACAGCCTAAAATACAATATTGATTTGTTAGCAGATAATATATGAAACATATTGCATAATTCAATCATAAACCAAAAAATAGCACAATTCAACCCCATCTGCTGATTATGTAACAGTCACATTCCATATTACTCTCGCAGTGACATGTTATCCATGTAAATCTCATTGGGAAACCCATAAAATACATGCCTGCCTAGTGTACAAACAATAAATAGTAAAGAACATACCAATCAGACGTACTCAAGAAGAAAAGCAACTGGAAACACTGCTGTTTATTGAAAAAGATATTGCATGATAAAATATAATTGAATTTCCTGAATATCAACTAATGAAAATCAGATATTGATTTTGAATCAGAAAAATATAAACACATAAATAATGAAACTTGCCTGGACAAAAATGATAGTAACGCTAGAAAAGACTGAAATCTGTTTGATCATAGGAGCATGTTAAAATAAGGTCTGCTTTGTAATTACTATGATAGGTGCTACAAACTTGCAATTGGTCAATCTGCTTATTTAAAGGGGGAAAAGTAGTCATTGTGCTGTTTGGCATCATGATAATGCGTACCACACTGAACATGGACCAGAGAAAGCTAAGGAGAGAGTTGTTTCAGGAGAATACAAAAAATTGCAGACAAGCATGTTAAAGGTTAAAGCTGTAAGACCGTTTTGAAAAAGCTTAATATTCGTGTTACTACAGTTGTGCATATTTTTCAGAAGTTTAAATTCTTTGGGACTGTAGTCAAACTCCCTGGACATGGTTGAAGGTGGAAAATTCATGAAAAATTGATGAGACAGATAATACAAATGGTAGCAAAGGTGAACTCCAAGATCAAGGAACATCAAAGTCAGATCACACCACCTGTTACTGTGTTAGCCAAAGTGAACCTCAAGTAAGATGACCAAGGAGTAAACCATTGTTGAATTCAAAATCATTTAAATCATTCAAATTATTAACATTTGGCCAAAATGCAACTTGACAAACCACAAAGCTTCTGGGAAAATATGCTTTGGACAGATGAGAGAAAACTGGAGCTTTTTGTTATCTCACATTAGCTGTCTTCACCTTGGTCTATTCTTCTGATTACGATGTCCTTCTCCAGTGATTTTTCTCTTCGTATGATGTGTCCAAAGTGCACAAGTCAAAGCTTGGTGATCTTTGCTTTGAGTGACATGTCTGGTTTGATTTGCTCCAATATTGATTAGTTTGTTCTTATCACCAGCCCTGGTATTGATAACATCCTTCACCAGCACCACATATGAAGGTGTTGATTCTTCTTTCTGTCTTCTCCTGTTATTTACTTTATTATTGGGAATATGTTCATTTTGAGTTTTCCTGTTGGGTTTCTTCTGTGAAATGTCCTCATTGTGAACATGCTCCTATTGCACGTATACCAACTTATGCTCTGGTTCATTTTTTGTTTCTGTATTTTTTGTACTCTGCATAAATGTGGTTGTGCTCCCTCCCTCTGAGCTAGACAATTCAGCTATAAAGCTTCCCATGGACAGGTTTCTGTAGTCTTAGGCCAGGGTCACACCAGCGTTTTGCCAGCTTTTAGAGGACCTCCGCTAAATACTTTGGTTTTCTCCCAGCAGCGGAGAGCCGTCATCCCCACCGCTTCCTGGTGACGCGGGCCATGGTTACCCGATGTTGATCGTGGTAACCAGCTACACATAAGGCTGCCTAGTGTCCGCTTTCCCAGAGCGGATAGGGAAACGTTGCTAGCAGCGTTTCCCTGTCCGCTCAGCTTAAGTGAACACTATGCAGTGTCAAGTTATTTCAGTGACCATTGTGGGATTTTCTAACTTTAACAGAATGGAGCAACAATTTTTAAAAATGTTCATTTTGTCCATGTAAGAGACACATACATCCTCCCTGTACTGTCTATACAATCAGCGTAGCAGTGTGTGTATGCTTTATGGATGCTGCAGTGAATGGAGGCAATAGACAGAAAACTGTCCGCAGACTAATACAATCTCCAGAAATAGAATATACAGCCCTTCCTGCAAAAATCAGGGAGTGAGTAGGGAGATGTGTGGCACCCCTGAGGGTCCAGTCACCACAGAGGTACTGCACCTCAGTCAGAAGTGTGGTACCCCACTCTCGGGTAAAGAGGGGACACTACCCAGACACCCACACCAGACACAACATCACCCAGGTCCTGGGGTTCGGGCAGACCCTGATCACGGAGGGCCCATCCCATACTGGGGGGGGCACGTAGAGGGTGTGGGAGGAGGAAGTAGATGGGGGAGCAGGAAGTAGGAGGAGAGGGAGAGAACAGAGGAGACTCTGTCATGAGCCGACATGTGTGACCGAGATCCTGGGGACTTGAGCTGAAGGAGCTCGTCCCAGGACAGAGAGAGGAGCGGACAGATAGAGGAGTCGGTGAGGGCTGCCGAGGCTGAGAAGGGGTCCCAGGGGCACGGGAAGTGAGCAATCCACCTGTGGCACCCGTATCCACACTGTCCGTGATCGTAGTCAGGTGGAGGGACCGGGCCGCAGAAGGGGGACTGGCCCCAGACTAGTGGAGTGACTGAAGGACTTAACTAGTATACCGGAGGCCGAGGTATGTTCAAGTGCAACAGTCCAACACCACACTCATTCGCCGGAAAGGTAGCCACATAAGGTCAAGGGGGCTAGGAAGACATCACCCGACAGGATCGGGGACCACTGGATCGGGACACTGAGTGTGAGTCGTGTGGCGGAAGGGCGAGAGCCAGGGCACAGAGTCGACCAGAGAGAGGGACCTAAGAAAGGGGTATGGGTAAAAGTGTCACCGAATTACCCAACAGTTGACTGGAGTCCGAACCCGGAGAGCACAGCACTTCGTGGACCGCTGGAGCTACCTGGAGGTGTAATGAAATTGTGAGTAAAATCAAGAGACTGCACCAAGCCGTGTCCTCCAAGCCATTTACCGCGTCGTTGCCCCTACAACAAATTTATAAACTGCCCTTGGGTCCTCCACTCTACCCATGGAGAGCGGAACCATCCCCGCTGTATTACCAATGGCCCTAGAGGATCTGACCGCAGCGTCGGCCATCCATCTTGATTGCCGAAACCCATGGGTGGTGTCACAAATTAATTTCCCATATCAACTTTCCCCCATTTATTGACACAACCAGGGCCACAGAAGCGGGTTATGACCCTGTGACCTCCCCAAAGAACTCCTGACTCAGTTCCAAGTACCCCACGGTCCTGGTGGGCGTGTCAGATGCATACAAACCTTTATCTGTGTAAATAGAGTGCTGTATTTCTTGCTTTATAAGATACACTTGTTTATAAAATGTACCCCCAAATTTAGAGGAAGAAATTAGGAAAAAAATGTATTTAAAATAGGGGGTCCATATAATAATCTATAATCTGTTGAGTCTCATGTGCTTGCGCAGTGTGGCTTACCAGGTCGACACAATGGTGGTAGAGCGACAGGGTCACAGCAGGCAGTATCTAGGTGGTGGGGGTTATCTGCAGCAATGCTGTGGGCAGAAGGCAGGGTGGATGTCGGAGGTGAGGCAACGTTTGCGGGCCTGGAGCTGGGGATGTCACGGTGTTCAGCGGTGTGCGGCAGTGCTCAGTGGGCATTGATACTTCCAGTTATCAGCTAATAGCAACGGAGGGAGTGCAGGCATAGTTGAAGGTCTCAGACAGCCAAAATCTCTATCTGCACATGCGCCACTTCCACAGCAATTTTCTTGAAGTCCATCCAGTAGAGGCAGCGCAAGCACAGATTGATCTCTCGGCTGTCTGAGATCTTTTGCTGCGCCTGCTCTGTCTCTGAAGCCATTTTCCAATACCTGGAAGTATCAATTACAGCTGAACACTGCCGAACACCATGACACCCCCAGCTCCAGGCCTTCAAGCATTGTGCCAATACTGACATACTCCTGTACCTCCTCTGAACTGCCACCACAACCCCCGGGTAAGCAAGGTTCGAATTAGAAGATGCACCTCCATTTTTTCCCCCAATCTGGTGGAAAAATGCATTTTATAATCCGAAAAATACGGTAAATGCTTCTTTACTCACATTCCCATTCATTGACCTTGGTAAACATACCACCATTCAGACAACAAATGTTAGAAATATTTTTTGACTAGATGGCGGCCCGATTCTAAAGAATCGGTTAGTCTAGAATCCATATATAGTTTATTTACTAATAGTTAGGGGAAAACGGTGAAATGAATTGTGTGTATACAGGTGGCTCAGTGGGTAGCAGAGTATACGGTGGCTCAGTGGGTAGCAGAGTATACGATGGCTCAGTGGTTAGCACTGCGCGGTGGCTCAGTGGTTAGCAGTGAGTGCGGTGGCTCAGTGGTTAGCAGTGAGTGCGGTGGCTCAGTGGTTAGCAGTGAGTGCCGTGGCTCAGTGGTTAGCAGTGAGTGCGGTGGCTCAGTGGTTAGCAGTGAGTGCGGTGGCTCAGTGGTTAGCAGTGAGTGCGGTGGCTCAGTGGTTAGCAGTGAGTGCGGTGGCTCAGTGATTAGCAGTAAGTGCGGTGGCTCAGTGGTTAGCAGTGACTGCGGTGGCTCAGTGGTTAGCAGTGAGTGCAGTGGCTCAGTGGTTAGCAGTGAGTGCAGTGGCTCAGTGGTTAGCAGTGAGTGCGGTGGCTCAGTGGTTAGCAGTGAGCGCGGTGGCTCAGTGGTTAGCAGTGAGTGCGGTGGCTCAGTGGTTAGCAGTGAGTGGGGTGGCTCAGTGGTTAGCAGTGAGTGCGGTGGCTCAGTGGTTAGCAGTGAGTGCGGTGGCTCAGTGGTTAGCAGTGAGTGCGGTGAGATTGGTCAGCACAGTGGCGTGGGCAGAGTGATCAGCGCAGCGCCGTGGGCAGAGTGGTCAGCGCAGCGCCGTGGGCAGAGTGGTCAGCACACACATACATACATACACACACACACACACACACACACACATACTCCGCTATAGTTAGCACTGACCCTGCGTCTTCCCCGGCGCCTGGATCCTGAGTCGACATGTCGCCGCCTGCGGATGACTGGATCCAATATGGCGTCCGGGAAGTTTGGCGAGACTTGTTGGACGCTATATTGGATCCAGTAGTTGGGGGGTGGCGACATTTCGACTGAGGATCCAGGCGGCTGATGCAGGGCCGGTGGTAAGTATAGCGGAGTGTGTGTGTGTGTGTGTGTGTGTATGTGTGCGGACAAAGTGAGGGAAGTGCGGACAAAGTGAGAGAAGTGCGGACAAAGTGACGGAAGTGACTACATACACACATATATACATATACTGTACATTGCATATGGAGGGGTGAGGAGAGCGGAGGCTGGAGGGGTGAGGAGGGGTGAGGAGAGCGGAGGCTGGAGGGGTGAGGAGGGGTGAGGACAGGGGAGGCTGGAGGGATGAGGACAGGGGAGGCTGGAGGGGTGAGGAGGGGTGAGGACAGGGGAGGCTGGAGGGGTGAAAAGAGGGGAGGCAGGAGGGCAGAGGACAGGGGAGGCTGGAGGGCAGAGGACAGGGGAGGCTGGAGGGCAGAGGAATGGGGAGGCTGGAGGGAGAGGACCGGGGAGGCTGGAGGGCAGAGGACCGGGGAGGCTGGAGGGCAGAGGACAGGGGAGGCTGGAGGGCAGAGGACAGGGGAGGCTGGAGGGCAGAGGACAGGGGAGGCTGGAGGGCAGCGGACAGGGGAGGCTGGAGGGGTGAAGCTGGAGGGCAGAGGACAGGGGAGGCTGGAGGGGTGAGGCTGGAGGGCAGAGGCTGGAGGGCAGAGGCTGGAGGGCAGAGGCTGGAGGGGATAGTGGAGGCTGGAGGGCAGAGGCTGGAGGGGAGAGCGGAGGCTGGAGGGCAGAGGCTGGAGGGGAGAGCGGAGGCTGGAGGGCAGAGGCTGGAGGGGAGAGGGGAAGCTGGAGAGGCTGGAGGGGCAGAGGCTGGAGGGGCAGAGGGGGAAGCTGGAGAGGCTGGAGGGGCAGAGGCTGGAGGGGCAGAGGGGAAGCTGGAGAGGCTGGAGGGGCAGAGGCTGGAGGGGCAGAGGGGAAGCTGGAAAGGCTGGAGGGGCAGAGGCTGGAGGGGAGAGTGGAGGCTGGAGGGCAGAGGCTGAAGGGGAGAGCGGAGGCTGGAGGGGCAGAGGGAAGCTTGAGAGGCTGGAGGGGCAGAGGCTGGAGGGGCAGAGGCTGGAGGGGCAGAGGGGAGCTGGAGAGGCTGGAGGGGCAGAGGCTGGATGGGCAGAGGGGAAGCTGGAGAGGCGGAGGGGAAGCTGGAGAGGCTGGAGGGGCAGAGGCTGGAGGGGCAGAGGCTGGAGGGGCAGAGGCTGGAGGAGGAGAGGCTGGAGGAGAGGCTGGAGGAGCAGAGGCTGGAGGGGTAGAGGCTGGAGGGGCAGAGGCTGGAGGAGGAGAGGCTGGAGGAGGAGAGGCTGGAGACAGTGGCGTAGCTGGGCGGGGGGTGCACACTCACCGCGGCCGGCGTGCGTCTGCTGTAGGAGGAGAGGATGGGCGGGCAGAGCTGCAGGACAGGAAGTCCCGTCCTCCCTCCTCTCCGGCTGCGTGGCGGCCGCTACTGGTAGCACGGGTCCCCCCAGGGGGTGCGGTGACCCCCCAGGTGGCGGTCAATGGGCCCCCCCTGCCCCCCCGCTGGCTATGCTACTGGCTGGAGGGCAAAGGCTGGAGGGGAGAGGCTGGAGGGCAGACGGAACTTCCGAGAGTGGAACGTTCCTCCGCTGCTCCCTGTAGCCGGGTGACCCCGCACTGGTGACGTCACCACCATGGGTCCGGAGGCCATCACGGAAGTACCCTTCTGGTTTTCCGGAAGTGGCCTTCGGCTTTAATATATTAGATATAGCAGCACTATGGCATATGGCAGTACAGTATAACAGATGTATAGCAGCACTATAGTATATGGCAATATATTACAGTATATGTACAGGTGCACTATAGTATATGGGGGTATTTTATAGCACATGTATAGCAGCGCTATGGTATATGGCGGTACATGACAGTACATGTATAGCAGTGCTATGGTATATGGTGGTACATTACATTACATGTATAGCAGCGCTATAATATATGGCGATACATTAGAGTACATGTATAGCAGCACTATGGTATATGGCCATACTCTGGTTCCCCCCGGTCCTCCCTTCAAAAAATAAAAAAATCCTCAGTGAGGATACTCACCTGTCCGCCGGCTCGCTCCACCTTCGTCTTCTAGGTCCTACAGGGGTTTAGGACCCGTTGTTGCCTGGGAAACCGTTCCGCTGATCGGTCACATGACCGCTAACTGCCAGGGGGGCAGGATGGATTAGGGGGGCAGGATAGTGAGGGGGGTGGAGTGGTGGCAGGATGGAGTGAGCGGGGCAGGATGGAGGCGGCGGGGTAGAATGGAGGCGGCGGGGCAGGATGGTGGCGGGGGGGCAGGATGGAAGCAGGATGAAGTGAGCAGGGCAGGATGGAGGGAGCAGAACAGGATGGTGGCGGGGGGGCAGGATGAAGCGAGCAGGGCAGGATGGAGGCAGCAGGGGGTGGCAGGATGGAGCTGGCGGGGGGGCAGGATGGAGGTGGCGGGGGGGCAGGATGGAGGCGGCGGGGGGGGCAGGATGGAGCTGGTGTGGGGGGGGCAGGATGGAGCTGGCGGGGGGCTTAGGATGGAGCAGGCAGGGGGGGCAGAATGCAGGCGGGGGGGCAGGATGCAGCCGAGGGGGGGGGCAGGATGGAGGCGGCAGGGGGGGCAGGATGGAGGCGGCGGGGCAGTATGGAGCCGGCGAGGGGGCAGGATGGTGCTGGCGGGGCAGGATGGTGACAGGGGGGCAGGATGAAGCGAGCAGGGCAGGATGGAGGTGGGGGGGCAGGATGGAGCTGGCGGGGAGGGGCAGGATGGTGAAGGGGTGGAGTGGTGGCAGGATGGAGCTAGCGGGGCAGGATTGAGGCGGCGGGGTAGGATGGAGGCAGCGGGGCAGGATGGTGGCGGGGGGGGCAGGATGGAGCGGACGGGGCAGGATGGCGGCAAGGGGGCAGGATGAAGCGAGCAGGGCAGGATGGAGCGAGCAGGACAGGATGGTGGGGGGCAGGATGGAGCGAGCGGGGCAGGATGGAGGCGGTGGGGGGGCAGGATGGAGTTGGGGGGGCAGGATGGAGGCGGCGGGGGGGCAGAATGGAGGTGGTGTGGGGGGGGCAGGATGGAGCTGGACTGGGGGGGAGGATGGAGGCGGCGGGGGGGTTAGGATGGAGCCGGCGGGGGGGGCAGGATGGAGGGGGCGGGGGGGGCAGGATAGTGCTGGTGGGAGGGCAGGGGCAGGATGGTGTTGGCAGGGGGAGGGGCATGATGGATGAGAGGATGCACACCCGTGTGCCGGCTTGCAGGACCTGTGGTTGCCTTGGAAACCAATCAGCTGATCGGTTTCCCAGGCAACCACAGGTCCTCAAGGCATGGAGCTGGAGGACGTAGATGGAGCGCGCCGGCGGACAGGTGAGTATCCTCTATGAGGTTGTTGTTTTTTTTTATTAGAAGCAAGCGGGGGGGGGGGGCCGCAGGAGCCGCGCGGGGGCAGGACGACCCGCGGGGGGGCCGCAAGAGCTGCGGGGGGCATGACGATCCGCGGGGGGGCCGCAGGAGCCGCGCGGGGGCAGGACGACCCGCGGGGGGGCCGCAAGAGCTGCGGGGGGCATGACAACCCGCGGGGGGGCCGCAGGAGCCGCGGGGGGGCAGGACGACCCGCGGGGGGGCCGCAGGAGCCGCGGGGGGGCATGACGATCCGCGGGGGGGCCGCAGGAGCCGCGGGGGGGCAGGACGACCCGCGGGGGGGACGCAGGAGCCGCGGGGGGGCATGACGATCCGCGGGGGGCCCGCAGAGGCCGCGGGGGGGGCAGGAGCAGCAGCAGGGGGCCTGCAGGAGCCGCGGGGGGGCAGGAACAGCCGCGGGGGGGCTGCAGGAGCGGGCGGAACTTCCGAGAGCGGAACGTTCCTCCGCCGTTTCCTGCAGCCGGGCGTCGGGCGGCTAGCCCGCAGCGATGACGTCACCAGCATGTGTCCGGAGGCCATCACGGAAGTAACCTTCGGGTTTTCCGGAAGTGGCCTTCGGCTTTTATATATTAGATAGGATGACTGTTAGATTGTAAGCTTTTATGAGCAGGGCTGTCATTATTTTGCTCTAATTATTGTATTGTATTATGCTTTGTATTGTATTGTATTTTGTATTGTATTGTATTTTCTGATAACTGTTTCTTATGATTGTTTAAACATCAACTTTGAATTGTGAAGTGCTGCAGAATATGTTGGCGCTATACAAATAAAGAGTATTATTATTCTTATGATTGGACTTTATGCCATAAAATGATTATTGACTGAAGCATATCTACCCTTGTATTGTATTTGATCATTGATCATTGGCATCAGATTATATAGCCATGTTAATCCAGCTTTAATTTTCTGCTTTATCTAGTTCTATACCATTTCAGTAGAGCTGATGACTCACCCAGGCCAGGGGACTCAGATCTCAGGCGCAGTTTGGAGGTCACTGGTGGCGGTGCCTGAGGCTGTGGCCCTGGTGGTCAATAAAAAGGGGGAAAAAAATAAAATGAAGTTTGTTCGTGACACCACCTGTGTGTCCCGGTGATGGCACTGGCACTGTGGGATCCTCCGGGGTGATGGGCGGCAGCAAGATGGGGTCGCTCCATACAAGAGGAGCAGGGTCCCCGGGGAGTTGGAAGTAGTAATGGATGGTGGACAGGGGCGTAACTACAATAGGTGCAGGGGTTGCGATCGCACCCGGGCCCTGGAGCCTAGGGGGCCCCAAAAGTCCCTTTGGCCTATAGAAAAAGACTAATACTATTAAAGATTTGCAATAATTGGGGGCCCCGTTGAAGCTTTTGCGTCGGGGCCCCTGGGCCTGAAGTTACGCCACTGATGGTGGAGTATGGCAGCACAGTCACTGTGGAGCAAGGCAGGTAAATCAAAGTTCAAGGAAGAAATCACTGACACATTGCTCACTCTGAACGGGTATTTACTCCGGTATTCTGCAGGCATACAAGGCAATGCTGTTGTTGTTGCAGAGTAATGGACCGGGTGGTTCTGGCAATGAGCAGTGTCCCTCTGAAGCTCCACTGATGTTCCTTCTCTATCACACTCACTGTCCCTTGCTCTGCTGCCCTGCACGGATCCCGCTTGTTTGACCAGGCTTGTCGAGATAAATGTGATCCCCCTTTCTCTCCAAGGAGAACCCACCTCAGTCTGGTGCTTATGGTTGAGACCGTGCTTGGTGTAGGGCGGTTGGGTCGTGCTCCTATAAAGTCATCGACCACTGCGGGTTTGTGGTTCAGGGTTGTAGCCGGCTGGACCACTTCGGAGCCGGTACTCCAGGTTTGGACTGGGCTAGGATATTCGGTTACCCATTCTGTTCTTGGCTCCTTTCTCTTCTGGGTCACCAAGTTGAGGTGCCCTCCCCGTTAGCTTCTCTCTCTTTCTGTAGCTCTTCAACTCTGCTTCATCTACTGCACTGATCTTTTGCAGCTCCCTTCTGACTGAACTCTTCTGAACTTCCTCCTCCTTCTAAACTTGACTCCTAACTAACTCCTCGCTGTTTTCCCCACTGCTTTATCCCCTAGCCTCTCCTCCCACCAGGACTGGTTACCCTAGTAACGGGCGTGTAATGAGGTGAATAATTCAGACTGCCGCATTGAGATGGACATAGAATTGGATTTTGTTTCCGCACTTGTCCACCAGAGGGCATTAGTGGACTGTACAATCACAGAGGGTGGAAATCCCCCACCATCTCTTTTGTTTACCCAGGAAGAGAAAGCAGAGAAACAGTGCAGTGCAGATCCAGAGCGCAGCCAGGACAGACATAGGGCTCTTTTGCAGCCGGATTCTTGGGAAGAAATAGCCCGTGAAAATCGTTGCTGCAACCCTCGGTCTGCAGGACCTTGCCTTACCGAGGGTCCAACTCAAATTCAGGACATTGCCTCCGGAATTCAGGACATTGCCACCGGATTACATGTGCAGGGGCTGTGACCGACATAAGGGAGCCATCTGTGCTACTGTGATCTCCCTTCTGCTCATCGGTGTGCCTCAGGACAGAGAGAGAGACTAACAAAAATCTGTTACCTGCGGAAGAAAACCAAAGAAGAGGACTGAGGAGTTTCCCCCCCTTCAGCGCTGCAACGGGACCCGTCATCGTGAGATCCCAGGCCTGCTACGTGGGAGCGACACCTTCTTCTGTGATAGACTGGTACGTGATTTTAGGGAACGTTAGGGAAAGATACCTTCATTGTTGTGTTTTTTTCTTGCTGCGTACCCGGCAGAAGTGAAGATTCAGAGACTCTAATATATACAAGTGCGCATATAGTTCGGTTGACTGTGAGATAAACATGTTTGCCAGTAAAGAAACGTTATTATCGGTTAAACCTGAGTATGGGGATTCTGTTGAGAAAAATCATGCACACACACCCGCGGCCTTACCACCGGTCGCTACAGGCGTCTAATTGGTCCTCTAACACTAAGTGTTGCATGTGGTGCTGGAGCTTCAGGCTTATTCTACCCATTACCAAAACAAAGTGTACGGCACCTTCAGTCAGGGGTGCAGTACCCTTTTGTGACGCACTCTTAGTGGGGCGCCACACTGACATCTGTCATAAAATCCCCTGCCTTCTAATAATGAAATTACTCTGCTAACTCTGTCATAGTTTACACAGCAAAGCTAGAATATTACAAAAAAATTTCATAACTTAAAAACATGTTGATTTATTTAAAAAAAAGTATTAATTTTTCCATTTCATTTAAACAGAAACTTACAGCCGAGCCAGGAATGTTTGACTCTGAAAATTTGTCGTGTTTTTGCATTGAGTATCTCCAACCCTGGGGAGACCTCTATGAATCACAGGTCTATTTAAAGCATTTTCTTTCATTTGGTGCTGCAGGAGTAAAGGACTCTTTGTCGCTTGGTTGTTCTTGGTTATCCTGGCTCAGAAGTAGCCTTTCTGTTACCACTCCCTTCCTCTTTAAATAGTCATGTGTCTTGTCATCTGATTCCGGTTATACAGTAGAAGCATTTCTATGCTGACCACGGTGCAAGGAGCAAGTCTCTGAAGAGTCTGGAGTTGGGTTGTTTTGTTGCAAATAGTGAAGTTGGTGTTATATCCTTTTTGTCTGTTCCCTCTGTTTGTCCTCCTTTCCTTGTGTCTGATTATATCAGTGATGAGTCTAGTGTGCTTATCAGCCATTGATCTAACCAGAGTTAGTGCAGGGATAGCAAAGAATTGGGCATGTGATAGGGAAGGGGGAAGGAACCATATATGGGTGTTAAGGAGCTCAGGGCACAAGTTAAGCCCCCGTCACACCTAACGAAATCGCTAGCGAGATCACTGTTTTGTCACAGGTTTTGTGACGCAACAGTGACCTCACGAGTGATCTCGCTATGTTTGACACGCAGCAGCAACCAGGCCCCCGCTGTGAGATCACCAATTGTGTCGGAATGGCCTGGACCATTTTTTGATCGTCGGGATCCCGCTGGGCAGCATGCATCGGTGTTTGACGCCTTAACAACGACCTCGTTGGCGACTCAGAACTCAGCCAAGTAGGTCTGAGTCATCAGACTAGCTGCTGTGTGACAGGGTCCCAACGACTGCCGATGTCGTCATATGGGTCACCGTATCATTGCTGCGTCGTTGGTGACATCTGGCTGTTTGACATCTCACCAGCAACCACGTAGTGATGTTCCAACGATCCTTACCAGGTCGTATCGTTGTCCGGATCACTGGAACGTGGCCAAGTGTGGCGGGACCCTTAGTGTCAGGAAGTGCCCCGTCTCACCTCTCCCTACAGCTATGGCCTTCCTCTCTTGCCATCCATATTGTTACCCTTTGTGTTGCTCTGCATGGCAGGCGTTCCCTCACCTCAGAGTGATGGTTTTAGAGTAAAACATACGTTAAAAGGCAGGAACTGAGCCACACAGGAGTCTACTCAGAAAGGCATATCCCCAGCAGTTCCTCCCTGCCCTCTCCCTTTGAGTGAAAGGTCTCTCCCTACATATATAGAGATGTGTCACTCCAGTGGAGCAGTTGTGAAGAGCCATTGGAACCCACCTTCCAGACTAATCTACTGCTCGGCTCAGTCTCCAGTGACTTTTAAAATACTTTCCTGAAACACCATAGCGTTATAACAATATACTGTAGACATGTTTGCATGGTTTCTTATTTGACTTCCATAGGACATACAGTTGTGGCCAAAAGTATTGACACCCCTGCAATTCTGTCAGATAATACTCAGTTTCTTCCTGAAAATGATTGCAATCACAAATTCTTTGGTATTATTATCTTCATTTAATTTGTCTTCAATGAAAAAACACAAAAAGAATTGTCCTAAAGCCAAACTGGATAAAATTCCACACCAAGCATAAAAAAGGGGGTGGACAAAAGTATTGGCACTGTTAGAAAAATCATGTGATGCTTCTCTAATTTGTGTAATTAACAGCACCTGTAACTTACCTGTGGCACCTAACAGGTGTTGGCAATAACTAAATCACACTTGCAGCCAGTTGACATGGATTAAAGTTGACTCAATCTCTGTCCTGTGTCCTTGTGTGTACCACATTGAGCATGGAGAAAAGAAAGAAGACCAAAGAACTGTCTGAGGACTTGAGAAACCAAATTGTGAGGAAGCATGAGCAATCTCAAGGCTACAAGTCCATCTGCAAAGACCTGAATGTTCCTGTGTCTACCGTGCGCAGTGTCATCAAGAAGTTTAAAGCTCATGGCACTGTGGCTAACCTCCCTAGATGCGGACGGAAAAGACAAATTGACAAGAGATTTCAACGCAAGATTGTGCGGATGGTGGATAAAAGAACCTAGATTAACATCCAAACAAGTTCAAGCTGCCCTGCAGTCCGAGGGTACAGCAGTGTAAACCCGTACTATCTGTCGACGTCTGAATGAAAAGGGACTGTATGGTAGGACCCAGGAAGACCCCACTTCTTACCCCGAGACATAAAAAAGCCAGGCTGGAGTTTGCCAAAACTTACCGGAGAAAGCCTAAAACGTTTTGGAAGAATGTTCTGTGGTCAGATGAGACAAAAGTAGAGCTTTTTGGGCAAAGGCATCAACATAGAGTTTACAGGAGAAAAAAAGAGGCATCCAAAGAAAATAACACGGTCCCTACAGTCAAACATGGTGGAAGTTCCCTGATGTTTTGGGGTTGCTTTGCTGCCTCTGGCACTGGACTGCTTGACCGTGTGCATGGCATTATGAAGTCTGAAGACTACCAACAAATTTTGCAGCATAATGTAGGGCCCAGTGTGAGAAACCTGGGTCTCCCTCAGAGGTCATGGGTCTTCCAGCAGGACAATGGCCCAAAACACACTTCAAAAAGCGCTAGAAAATGGTTTGAGAGAAAGCACTGGAGACTTCTAAGTTGGCCATCAATGAGTCCAGACCTGAATCCCATAGAACACCTGTGGAGAGATGTAAAAATGGCAGTTTGGAGAAGGCACGCTTCAAATATCAGGAACCTGGAGAAGTTTGCCAAAGAAGAATGGTCTAAAATTCCAGCAGAGCATTGTAAGAAACTCATTGATGGTTACCGGAAGCAGTTGATCAAAGTTATTTTTGATAAAGGTTGTGCAACCAAGTATTAGGCTGAGGGTGCCAATACTTTTGTCCAGCCCATTTTTGGAGTTTTGTGTGAAATGATCAATGTTTTGCTTTTTGCTTCATTCTCTTTTGTGTTTTTTCATTGAAGACAAATTAAATGAAGATAATAATACCATTGCAATCATTTTCAGGAAGAAACTGAGTATTATCTGACAAAATTGGAGGTGTGTCAATACTTTTGGCCACAACTGTAAATGGATATAAATTTCCAGATGCCCAGCTATATTTTTGCCCTTCCTTCAACTGGACGTGGTGATATCTCCACCGGTGAGAGGGAAGGAAATGGGGGTCTAAATTACTAAGGTAGAAAAAACCCTTCAACCCTTATTCCATTCCAAGGTAAACTAATTAACATAATTATTCTTTGTACTCATGTTCTATTAATATTTGCATATAATTTAGTTAGATCATAATTTTGGTGGAAATTGCATATAAAAAAATTTCTAGAATTATGGCAAAATATATTTGGATGGACTTTTTGGCTATCAGACAGCGGTATGTAATTGGATTGTACCAATGACAAGAAGGAGTGAACAACATGTATAGTAATGTAATATCTAATAACAAACATTTCGAAATTTTTGCCCATTGTGTAATTTTCGAGATCTTTCTTGAATGTAAACATAAGACAAAAAGAACACAAATACCACTTTCCCAAGGTCGGATCTACTTCATGCAAAATATTTAGTCAGCGTCTTTGCCGTGGTAAACAGATCAGCTTTTCGATATTTGTGCCAAACTATTAGGGAGGAAATGCTTCAGCTAATTTCAGGTTTTCTTTATCACTCATTTGAAAAGATTTCCATTCTGCGGTCAGTTCTTCTTTTAGTAAATATATTAAGTTCTACTTGATTGACAGATTAATCTATTGCTTGTTGCAATACATATTATTGTAGTCTGTGTAGCAACACTGCAAGATATTTCCTAACTCCTTAAAAATACATGTTATTTGCAATTTAACGAGATCCTATACATGCCGCCCGATCGACAACCCAACCATATATGTTCTGAATTACGCATATGTAGTTGAAATTATGCACCCAGTGTCTGATACATGCTGTCTGTGGATCAGGCAGCATGTATCAGCTCCTAGGTTCTCTTTAATCCCTTCACGACCTATGATGTACCCATGCATCATAGTCTGCATGGGATCCCCGACCTATGACGTATGGGTACGTCATGTCGATCATGTGGGGAACAGGAACTCCACCAGGACTCCGGCTTACATGATAGCCGAGCTCAGGTTGTCACAGCCAGAGATGGTACACACACCTCCCCAAGCTGTGTAACCCCTAAGTGACGTGGTCAATAGCAATCACTGTTTTTAGGAGGCTACTAGAGAGAGTGCACTCCCTCTCCAACTAAGTCAGGAGTCCCGATCTTTGCATTGCAACCCGAGGTCAAATGACGACCTCCAGGTCTGCCAGATATGGTGGCCCATTAGACCATGCCAGAAGCATGGTCCAAGAGGTGTTCTATCAGTCAGTACCTCAAGATCACTATTACTGAGCTCCAGAGATGCAGTAGGGAGATGGGAGAAAGTTCCTCAAAGTCAGCTATCACTGCAGCCCTCAAGTAGTCAGGTCTTTATGGCAGAGTGGCTCGTCACCTGCCCAATACAATCCCAACAGTGAATCATGGTGGTGGCAGCATCATGCTATGGGGGTGTTTTTCAGCTGCAGGGACAGGACGACTGGTTGCAATCAAAGGAAACATGAATGCAGCCGAGTACAGAGATATCCTGGATGAAAACCTCTTCAAGAGTGCTCTGGACCTCAGACTTGGCCGAAGGTTCACCTTCCAACAAGATAATGACCCTAAGCACACAAATAACTCTAACCATTCTTGACTTGGCCCAGCCAATGCCCTGACCTAAACTCAGTTAAGCATCTCTGGAGAGAAAATGGCTGTCCACCAACGTTCACCATCCAACCGGACGGAACTGGAGAGGATCTGCAAGGAAGAATGGCAGAGGATCCCCAAATCCAGGGGTGAAAAACTGCATCATTCCCTAGAAGACTCATGGCTGTACTAGCTCAAAAAGTGCAAATACTCAATACTGAGCAAAGGGGCTGAATACTTATGACCATGTGATATTTCAGTTTTTGTTTTCTAATAAATTTGTACAAATATCTACATTTCTGTTTTTTAATCAGTCAAGATGGGGAATGTACATTAATGAGAAAAAATGAACTTTTTTTAATTTACCAAATGGCTGCAATAAAACAAAGAGTGAAAAATGTAAAGGGGTCTGAATACTTTACGTACCCACTGTATTATACAAGTGATCAGAGTAATAAACAAGGCTAGGGCCACACTTAGCCCAGCACTTACGTTCACTGGATCCAGTAACTGCAGAGGGAAGTGTGGAGGAATGCACACTGGTAACGTCGGGGGCTGCCTCTGAACGCTGCTCCATAGTAACCCAATGTTTACCATGGATGCAATCACACAGGAAGCCCCAGGAACTGCGCTTTTGCCGTACGCACAGTAAAACGTTGTCAGCAATGTTTTCCTGTGCGCTGGTGAAAAGCAGCCGTCCTGGGGCTTCCTGTGTGGTTGCATCCATGGTAAACAGCGGGTTTCTATGGAGCAGCATTCAGAGGCGGCCCCCGACATTAACGCTGTGCGTTCCTGCACACTTCCCTCTGCAGTTACTGGATCCAGTTAACGGAAGTGCTGGGCTAAGTGCGGCCCTAGCCTACTTTAAAATATTTTACACAAAAATATTCAACAAAATGTAAATATGTATTTTAAAAAATCATAAAATAAATGACAAAAATTAAAAAATATTACACCCATAAACATATATTTATGTGGAAACAAAAATAAACAAAAATAATACACATATTTAGTATTGCTGCACAAAAACAAGCTGCTGCATAGCTCTGTCAGTGGAAAATGTAAAAAGCTACAGCTAAAACAGAGGATAGTTTTTATTGTGTAAAAGTTGCAAAACATAAAAAATTCTATAAATGTGGCATTGCAGTAATCATACTGACCCAAAAAATAAAGCTGTCTTATTAACTTTACCGCATGGAGAACAGTGTAAAAAAATCCTTATTTGTTTTTTAATTTATGATACCGTAGTAGCAGCCAAACATGCAAAAAAACTTTATAAATGTGTTATCACTGTAATCTTACCGACCCAAAGCCGTCTCTTTTCTTGTGCCGCTTGGTGAATGGCATGAAAAATAAATAAACCAATTCTTGACCTGTTGTAGAATTAGTCATTCTTCCTCCCAAAGATCGCAATAAGGCTTGGCTCCCATTTATCCTGCACTCTCTGCTGGACGTTTACATTGGTATGTACATGTAAATCTCTCAAATATGTGATTCAGATAGAACCCCTATTGGAAAAATCACTTTAAGAGGCAGAGGTAGTCATTTTGGACTGTGTCTGCCCTATGACTAAACTTTTATGAATGCATTAAAAGACTGACACCGCTGGCTCAATCAGTTTTATGCAACAGAGGTCAGACAGGGTCCAGAGTAACTCTGCTGCCTCACTACAGTGAATGGATCCCTCAGAGGTGACATCTTTTGTAGATATAGATAGAAATCCTGATATAAGTCCAGGATAAAGAGCAGGATAAATGTCGTCCAAAATCTGTAAAATGTTCCCAAAAAAGCTTCAACTCAATCCACCAAAAAAATAAAGCCCCTACTCAGGTCCGTCACCTGTCAATACGTTTTCACTCTACTTCTTACACAAAACTTCTGGAATAGTGAAATGGCTCCTCGTCCCCCCCACCCTCTCCCCCAAAAGAATCCAGCAAATTCTACTCTCCCAAATCCAAATACCCCCTCCATTCTGTGCCCCACAAAGTGGTTGGACCATGTTTAGCATCCACATGTTTGGCATTACTGTAGTGAGGAGGACTCACTTAATTTACAGGGTGCGTGAGAAGCCTGAGCTGGACACAACGTACAAGCACTAAAAGGTATTGAGCACTACAATGACCAATTTACAATTTTCACTTAGCAAAAAAAAAGTTTCTGCTCTTCTGACACTTAGGGACTCTGTAAATGGAGTATGAAAAGTATTCTAGGAAGATCTGTGCTCCAAAAGTCAAAATGCTCTTCTTCCCTCCCAAGTCTCGCCTTGCTGGTAAGCAGCACTGTACAGTCACATGTGGGGTATTGGCACAGAAATTATGTCTCAAATTTTGGTTCCATGTTTCCCCATATGAAAATGTAAAATCTGGGGATGAAACTAAAGTTTTGTGGTTAAAATGTAATTATTTTTCCTTCACTGCCCAATGGTACAAAATTCTGTACCATGGGATGGTGTCAATATGATCACTGCATTCCTGGATGAATTCATTGAGGGGTGCAGTTTATAAAGTGGAGTCCCTAATGGAGGTCTGATTTTCTGGCAAGTCATGGGCTCTGCCACTGTGACATGGCACCCTCAATACATTCCAGCTAGATCAGCACAGTAATATGGCGCTTCTTTCCTTCTGAGCTTTGCACTGTGCCTCAAAAATAGTTTTCGACCACATATGGGGTATTGCCAAACTCAGGAGAAATTACATAACAAATTGTACTATTTGATTTCTACTATTACTCCTTTTGAAAATGAAAAGCTTGGGGTCAAAGAAATATTTTATTGGAAAAAATGTTAATTTTTCATTTACTCAGCCCAATGTTATGCATGTCTGTGAATCACCTGTGGGTTAAAATTGCATATTTCCTAGATGAGTTCTTAGGAGGTGTAGTCTCCAAAATGGGGTCACTTGTGGGGGGTTTCTATTGTGGCACCCTATGGGGTCTTCATATGTGACATAGCATCTGCAATCTATTCCAGCCAAAATGGCGCTTCGGTGCTTATTGGCATCGAGCAGCGGATTCTCTTTCGCTCCGCTCTGTTTATGGGGTGTTACTGTCAATGTCATGCTGACTGACAGCTGGCTCAGAGCTGCCTACCCGCGGGGGTTTCAGCTGTCAATCAAGATGACTTCTCCAGTCACACCCATCAACAGAGAAGCTCACAAAATGAAGAGCTGCTCTGTTGACGTGAGGTCAAATAAAGTATCCCTCCAGCGTCTTATATTCATCTGCTGCCATCTTCACCTTTTTCCCGAGGAGCTCCAGTTATTCTCTGGCAAGTTGGGATCTTCCGGCAGCTCCAGTGTTTCATGGAGCATGGAGAAGCTGTCTGGATTCAGAGATCTAGTGTGCTTCAATCAGAGCAGCTCTAAAGCAAAGAGCATTCAAGCACGTGCTCCTTGCTTAAGAAACCTAGACGATGAGCAGTAAAGCATATCATTAAAAATCCCTACATTTTTGAGAACAGAAAGGATTTTTAATAAGAAGTCATTTGCAAAGTTGGAATATTTAGCATTTTTGCATTTTAAAGAAGAGACAACCTTTTAAGCAACAAAATACAACTTTTTTTAACTTTTTGATGAGATTTAGGGCTTGCTCATACAGATATATAACACAGACGTGTGTTAAACTCTGATCGGGGTTTGTGTCCAGTGTCATTAGCATTATCATCTCTATTCTCTCGCATGAGAGAATTTCCAGCCATGCTAGGGAGCACTACAGCCTGATTAGTATTAGGCCAACCATGGCATATGCCAAGACCCTCTATATGTAGCCAGTAGATACCATCATATCAATTTGATGCAAACAGACTTTGAGTCAAATTTCCTGTAATCCACAGGTCCCAGAGAATTGGAACAAAATCTTTCTCTTTCCTTTCTTTCTCTTCTTTTTTTTTCTCTCTTTCCTTAGTAACTGCCGAATTACCACTATCTACTTCTTGACTCAGTTAACTTTCAAATTACTGAGGCTATCTTTGCATTAAATACATTCAAATTAGCCATTAAAAGAAGTTAAAGGGAACCAACCAGCAGGATTTAGGGCTAAAAAGAGAAACCAGTTCCTTACAGGCTCTGGGAAACTGAGTGCAAGCATACCTTTATTTCAATGATTCCATGTTTGATTGCAGAGAAAACTGTTAACAAACACCAGGAAAACAGGGCAGCAGATGACTGATGTGTGCAGCACTGTGTCACTATTTGGGGTTGTTTCATTCCTCCCCTGTGGGCATGCATTTTGGCTGTAAACCAAACCCTCCCCCCTTCCTCTCATCTCTACTCTTAGTTTCTAACTCCTGCACACTGTCATTATACTCCAGCCACAGGGTGCCTGACCAAACGGAAAGTACATATGAAAGGGAGGGGGAGGGATTGGCTTACAGCCAAAAGGCATGCCCACAAGGAAAAAAAATAAATAGTGACACAGTGCTGCACACATCAATCATCTGCTGCACCGTTTTCCAGGAGTTTTATGACACTTTTCTCTGCAATCATACATGGAATCATTCAAGTAAATGTATGATTGCATAAGGCATCCCAGAGCCTGTAAGGTTTCACATTATAGGCCTAAATACTGCTGGTTGGATCACTTTAAATACCCACATGGGAGACCACAGACTGTTAGATATATCTGTTCTGATCAGTTGTACCACCTGAGAATAAATGTGTTGCAAATTGAATTTTTTAGAAAAGTTTGCCGAAGGTTCGATCATTTCCAATCAGCAGCCGAGGGTGATCTAAGAACATTTTTGATGCTTTTTAAATCCAGTGTGAATTACTGATGGGACCCATTTTGACTATCACCCAAAGGGAATCTAGATTAATCAGACTTTTCTTAAATGGACCATGGGCATAATTTGTAACCACAACAGGTGCAAGGGTTGCAATCGCACCCGGGCCCTGGAGCCCTGGGGGCCCCAAAAGTCCCTCTGGCCTATAGAAAAAAAACTAATACTATTAAAGATTTGCAAAAATTGGGGGGCCCCATTGGCTCTTTCCCGCAGGAGCCAATGAGCCTCCAGTTACACCACTGAATGGACCTGTTTCCTACATACAGTGAATATTTAAGGAGTTTTCTGTCAATATATCAGATAGCAGTATTCCACCTAATAAACTTAATGTTTGGTGTGGGATGTAGTCATGGGTGTCTTTGTATTTAATTTTTGGAAGTGATTTACCTTTTTGGGACCAGAGCAGGCGCCATTATATAAATATGTCCATAGTCTGCTATCATTAATAGTAATAATAAATATCGTGTTATACTGGAATATATGTTACTAGACACAGACCTTCATATGACATTAAAATGTCTTTTTTGCCCAGACATTAACTTTGGTATTAAGAAATGTCAGTGTATCTCTGGGAAGACATAAATCCTTTCGGAGACGTACTATGTGATTATAGGGGCAAGACCTGATTGATGTATGTCCTTCTCCACCACATACAGTAGACTCAGGCGCCTTTTTAACCTGTTTCTCAGAAGAAATTATAGCAAATATAGAAGGTTTAAGAGTCTAGAGGATATTTTTGCACATTTCTATTCCCAATAGTGTCATAAGGAAGAAGTTAATGGGAAAGAATTGCCAGGTGTTTTACAATTCATATATAATGGGGCACCTAGGGGTTTCCTCAATGTTGGTTAAACGTGACCTGCAAAAACCATTACGATGGAGCAGCTCTAACTGTAAGAGGATCTCCTACCAATTGTAATTCCATCTGCAGTCAGTTCTGGCTCATTCACTGTGGACCCAAGTAATCTAATAGTATTAAGTCAACAAATCATATTAGATATTAAAGCGGTTCTCTGCTTTAGACAAACTTGAAGGATTTCTTCACAAAAAATCAGATGCCCAAGTGTCCTTTAGATGGGACCTCAAGAGAGAAATCAACAATCTGATTTTTAGGGAAATCTACCAAAACGTATTCAGATTCCCTGCAGCACCACCATAAGGGAAATTAAGTAGTAACATTGCCCTTTCAATTGAATAGATTGTCTGGGTAATGCAGGAAAGACAGGTCCTCCATGACACGCCTACTCCAGGGCCCGGGAAGACTCGGGAACCGGGCGGTTACTCGTTGTTCTACTTCACCTCTCTTCAGTTCTTTTCACGTGGACAGACGGGGGCCAAGACCTAGTCCCGTGACCCTGGCGGTGTCATTAAAAGATTAAACGGGGGTTGACGACAGGGAAAGTCTAGGGGTAAAGGGGTTATTCGTGACACCACTTGCGGTATGCGGCCAGGGCGGCGGCATCTGCTGCAGAACCTCTGGGGATGATGACCTGCAGCTTAGATTGTCCCACTTCCCGCAGGTGGAGCGCAGTCCCCATGGCAGTGAGACATGGTATTTGGTCTAGGCCTTGGCAGATGTTCCTTCAGTACTCTCGGTGTTCCAGGCGGCCTCTGTGGTCGATGGTCGCCGCTCAATAAAGTCACACTCACACCAGCGCTGCAGTTCCGTTACATTTACTTGGTGTTTCAACATGGCCACCGGGCACGTCCCTTGCCAGGCATTCAGCATTGTCTCCAGGACCGGGTTGGTGTTACTGAGCCTCGGTTGGTGCCCTTGCTTTCTCTCTCTTATTGGGTGTTCTGACCCTGGTGGGTCTACGTTCTCTCTCTCTCAGCGCTATAAGGGGTAGTTCTCTCCTGAGGCGAGCGGGTCATCGCTCTGCCCCTCAGGCTCTCAACTCTCTCGGAAGCACAGAGCTCAAGTACCAATGGCCATGGGTGCTGCTGTGTCCCGGGCGCCATTAGGTTCCTCACCTGGGCACTGCTCCCTAGTTGGTCCACCTTCCCCAAGATGTGTCGGTTGTTCGGCCACAGTTCCCGTTAAAAGTCTGGAGCCTCCGGTTCAACGGCTCGGGCATGCAGCTTCCGCACCGTGTTCAGGGCCGGGTCCATGTGTCATCCACTAACCCCTCTGTCTCCTCAGATTTGGGCGTACAGGGAATCTTCGTCTCTTCTGCACCCATGGGGCTCTTCTCTCCTTCCACCCTTCTTGTCTCTCCCTCCCAGGGCGAGCGTGGTCATGTTTCGAGCTCTGGGAGCCGGCTCCATACAGGCTCCGCACCTGCTTGTTGCTGTTTCCGCTACCACTTCCTTCTATACTCTTATCTCCTGTTCCCCTCTTGCGATCTAGGTGCTCCCTCGGGGACCTCCAATTGTTCCAGGACCTAAGTGTTGGGTTGTGTTTGTGTGTGCTTTGGAGTTCAGCTTCACTATCCTGGCAACTGGAGAACAGGGGCACTACACTCCCTAACTGCGGTAATGCAGTACCTCTGGTGGCGGCTTACCCGGTGGGGCACCACACTCCACAGTTAGAGATGTTGTCACGCCGGGGTGAGGAAATGGTTGGCGTGTGGCACAACAGGAGGGGTACACCAGGGAAGTTGTAAAGGAAAGCCCTGACAATAGAGAGAGGGGTCATCACCACCTCAGACTAATATGCCTAAACAGGTTCTTTCTCCCATGTGTGATCATGTGGCTAGGCCTTGGCTAACCATGAACTTGCCCTGACTAGTGAGTAGGCCAGCAAGACACTAGTCTTACTACTAATATAAAAACAACATGACCAAAGGGAGACAAATAACGGGATACAGATACAACAAACGAACAACAAGAAGAGTTAAGAAGGGAGTAGAGAAGTACCGGGAGACCATGGCAGATCTGTATGGAGGAGACAGGTTGTGGATGGCTTTATATGTCATAGGTAGGGTTTTGAACTGGAGTCTCTGGGCAATGAGAAGCCAGGGAAGAGATTGGCAGAGAGGAGAGGCCTGGGAATAACTGGGAGAGAGACTCCACTGCATCCGCTGAAAAGAAAACCACAGCTTTCTCCAGAGACAGCTCCTTCCCAGGTCAGCATAGAATAAAGGAGTGGGTTTATATAGTGGAAGAGAGTGGCAGCAGCTGAGATTACAACTATATGTTAATCACTGCAGGATAGAAAAGAAACCTTAACCCCTTTAGCATTGAATCAAATTAAATAAACTCCTACTCAGGATTATCGAGGATCAGTCTCTAAAGAGAACCTGCCATCAACTAAGCACTAAGACCTTCTAGTTCCAGATCCCCCAAAGGTCTCATCAGGATGTGACACACTCATGACAGATGTTCTTTGTAACCCTTCTGTCACAGGGTCCTTACCAAAAATCAGCCAGGTCAAGTATCCATTGCACCCAGAGCAAGAGATGATTGATCGTCCCAAGAACCTTTATTGCTTGAAAAGCATAACATTGCATAAAACAATTCAGCGATATATTGTATGTCCATGTAATCCAGGTTTGTCTAAATCCCTTGTGGAGCTGGTCTGAACTCAGCTTCACACCCACACAGACTGACAAAACACTGCTTGTCCTCCCCAAACCACCATCCAAAACCAGTTCTATTGACACTCCAGGGTGGGTGGTGCAAACATTTACAGACAGAGGACCTGTAGAATGACCAAATAAGGACATGTCCACAGTAAATCAATTATCAGATCAGGAGTGTCATTTGTACACAGGAAGTGGGGAAAGGCGGAATAGCAAGAACAAAGCACCTGTAAAATGCAGTACAACATAAACCACCATATCCACCATTACACCTTCATTACTCCAATCAGGAGGAGAGGATCTTGAACAAAGGACTGCCTTATATTGAAAATAAATCTTCCAGTAGCTTCATGCTGCTTAAGTCATTGTACCATAAATTAGACATTAATTGCGTCATTTTACACGATGTGGTGTTTCAGAGGAAACATACTTTGAAAAGCCAAAAATTGGCTATGCATCTCTGATAACAAGTCCAAGACTAGTCATCAGAGGCTTCTTCTCACTCCACCTCCCCAGACTGGCCAGCCTTGTTTTGTTTATGTTTATAATAAAATATGTGTCATTTTAGGGAAGCAGGGAGAGGCTACCAGGAACCTGGTTATAATGTGTTGTGTTCAGCATTGCACCTATATACATTGCATAATATAGTTTTTTCTTGTTTAGATTATGGGGCCACACTCTCTGCAGCACACCCTTTCCCACGCGATCTATTGTCTCTTAAATATAATTGGTCAAAATGTCATGTGTCCGAATAAAAAGTACAAGATGTCCTGCAAAAATAAGACAAGCATTCACATGGCTCCATCACATCAAAATGAAACATGTTAGAGCAGCTTCACACTGCGGCATGATCCGGTCCGGTTCTGTCCGGGAGGACCCAGACAGCTGCCGACCGGATCAGCACACAGGACTGGGGGGCTAATATGCCCTCCGGTCCTGTGTGCAGCGCAAGCAGTTCCCTCTGCTGATAAGTCAGGACCGTGGGCGTCGCGGTACTGACCTGTCAGCGGCTACAGCTGCGCACGCTGCACACAGGACCGGAGGGCATATTAGCCCCCCAGTCCTGTGTGCTGATCCGGTCGGCAGCTGTCTGGGTCCTCCCGGACAGAACCGGAGCGGATCATGCCGCAGTGTGAAGGGGCCCTTACAGTTCTTGGAATATTGCACCGAGACAATACATTACTTTTTTAAAGTGTTTTTTCTTGTGTGACACAGTTGAGGATCTCCATGGACCCTCCATTTTTAAAACACAGACCCTGCAGAAATTAATTTTTTTCAAAACGGACAAAAAAGTTGTGTTTCTAGAACCTTTTAGCCGATGGATCTCTGCAGATCTGTTATAATGGCATTATGCATGGGTACTCTCATTAAAGGTATTGTCCCTTGTTAATGGAGTTAAGCCTTAAATTCTAGGGAGTAACAAATTGATGGTTTGAGATTCAATTGCTGGCATGTCTACTGCTCCCGACAACAGGGCTCTTCAGATTGGTTAAACATGCGCGCCTCCCCTCAATTCATTTACTATGGGACTGCCTCAGTAAGCCAATGACAGTGGTCAGCTGTTTCCATCTATACTGTAGAGAATGAATGAAGTCTGAAGTGGAGGAGAGCATATTTGGCTTTTACTTTTCGGACAGAACTCTTGAAGACCTACTTTCATGAGATTGGTAGAGGGTCTAACCCATATTTATCAACAAGTCATTTTCTATACTACCGATAGGAGAAAATGTATCAGATTGGTACAAACTCTTTACGTATCAAAAGCATCACCCAGGATTAGAGATTAATGGATTGCTTTGTGTGAATTCCCTTTAAAGAGGTTTTCCACTACTAATGTGACCACCTTTTCAACTCTTCCTAACACATTCCCTGGTACCTACCTCATTACTGTAAACTGATCTCTAAGAAGCTTGTAAATACCTTTGTTGATCCTTCTGGGCTGGGGACTGGAATCGGACCAACTGAGCAGGGCACGTCACTGATGGGGGCTGAGATAAGATTGAAGTGTGATCTGGCCATGCTTGCTCAGACTGCTGTCACTCACAGAAAAACAGCCCCGCCCTCAGCAGTGACATGCCATGCTCAGTTGGTCCAATTCCGGTCTGTAGCCCGAAAGGATCAAAGCTACAACATCAATGAAGGTATTTACGAGCTTCTTGGAGATAAATATACAGGATCAGGGTAGGTAATAGAAGTATATTAGGACAGTGTTAGATAGGAAGAGTTAGGACAAAAGAAAGGGGATCATATTGATAATGGAAAACTACTTTATCCTCTGGAATTCCAGGTTTGGTTTACACTTTGCCTAGCTGGCAAGACATCATCTGCACAAGTGACACCATGATAGGCAAGTAAATCAAACGTCATGCCGAAGACTCTGGAACTTATAATAATATGTGCAGCTCTGGCCCCGGCCAGGGACCATGCCTGGGGTTGTGCAAGGTGATCCGCTCATCCCTATCTAGGACACTTAAAAGAGGGACTATTTGTTCCAGAAGAAGCACCACTTGTTATTGGCTGTGTCTGTTATTGCAGCATTTAATTTCTGCTAAAATAATATTTTGTTCTGTTCCATGAAAAAAAATCCAAATTATGCTTTGATTTTTGCGTATTGAAAATGTACGAGATAAGAGGCCACACACTGCAACGTGAGCAAAAAATAGAGGCAAGAATATACACAGTGTCCCGAGGAGCACATGAGGCCTCTCGTGCTTTATACTCTGCATCTGATCTAAACTCATGGAAGCGGTGATGACAAATTACAGAGATGGAAACTGATGAACTCTGGCAGAAATTAGCAGGATCTGTCATGATCATGATCAGTCTTTTTAATAATAAAAAAAATAATACAAAATAAGCGACCCAGCCTAATGCTGGCAACGTGCGCACAGAACAAACATGGAGAATGACGACGCATAAAGAAGTGGCCAAATACACACTTAATATAAAACAGATTAGGTTTAAGCACATGGACTCAGAACCTCACAGCCTTCTGGCTTTGCCTCGTTGGACATTTTCTCCCCGAATGTCGTTCTTCTTAATACCACAGTATATACAAAGGCCAATGAAGGATGCAAAATTAGAGACCTGCTAAGGAGCAATGGAGGTCTCATGCTCCTCTATAGTAACCCTATTGCAGTTCTTTACCTAACAAAGCCTCAATAATTTGGTGTGCATGACCTTAAACTATATGGAGACCATATAGAGGATTTTTCTTCTACTTGAATGAAAAATTAAAGTTCTGAACCATTTCATACATTGTAAGAGTTGGAAAGGACCTCCTTCGTCCCCTGGTCCAATCCTCTGCTCAGCCTCTATCCTTCCATTGAAGGAGAACTCACCACCTCACATGGCTGCCTGTTCCACTTGTTGATAACCCTCACTGTCAAAAGGTTTTCTTTAATATCTAATCTGTGTCTCCTCCCATTCAGTCTCATTCCATTGCTTCTAGTGTTTCCTTGTGGAAATATGAATCCAGCTGATCCCTCTACTGTGTGACAGCCCTAGAGATATTTGTAGACAGCTATTCAGTCTGGTCTCAGTCTTCTTTTTAGCAAGATAAACATTCCCAAATCCTGTAACCGTTCCTCATAGGACATGGCTTGCAGACCGGTCACCATTCTGGTCGCTCTTCTCTGAACGTGCTCCAGTTTGTTGATGTATTTTTTATAATGTGGAGCCCAGAACTGGACACAGTATCCAGATGAGGTCTGGCCAAAAAGGGGCAGAGGGGATAATGACTTCACGTGGACTAGACTGTTAATGCATCCCAGAATTGTGTTTGCCTTTTTTGCTGCATCACACTGTTGACTCATGTTCAGAAAAGCCAGGGAACCCATGAGGTGGACAGGCTACATGACAATCGGGAGGGGAGTGAGTTAAAGGGTTAATAGGTGCATTAGGTTGGAATAAGAAAAATGTGAAAGGAAAGGGGGTGATTGGTTGAGGAGTGGTCTTGGAAGAAGGAAGGGAGGAGCAATATAAAGAGCTGCCTCCTCTTGCAGCTTCTGGGGACAACAGCTTCCACCCACCCTCCCTGTTTTAGAGAGATGTTTGTTGGTGCAATTACGATGTGAACATATATAATACAAAAAAATATATATTGTTAATATTGACTTTTTGGGGTATTCTTGTATGGTGGTTTAATCGGTGAGCTGTGTAGGCTCCGGTTTAGCTACACAGATCTGAAGTGTAGGTGAATATGAATATAGTTATTGTTATGAAAATAAATATTTATATCTATAATTATATGTAATTTGCGTGGGGTCGTGTTGTCTGTCACAGCATTGGGCTAGGTCTGATCCAGAGGCGGTTTAATGGATAATGGTAGTTGGGAGGGGAGCCACTAGTACGGTATAGTGGCTCCAGTTACAGGTGATTTGCAGCCATTTACAAGGCAGGGGTATTTGTTTTTAGTAATTAATATCTCAAGTGGTTTAATGGATGATGGTGTCTGGGAGGTGAGCCACCCACTAGCAGGGAATAGTGGCTCAGGTTTCAGAGAACCGGCAGGCACGGGGTTCTGCCGGTTACAGGTACCTTGTCGGCACATGGTTCTACAAGGTAGAGGTATTAATTCTCGGTAATTAATACCACGTCTCTTGGGTTTCGGTATGTTGTGGCCAGGGATAATCCCTCGGGTCGGTGTGTTGCGACCAGGGATAATGTTTCGTTGTGGGAGGTGGCTTTGGGACCAGTCTTATCCAGGGTTATGTATTTGTATTATGTACTGTATTATTACTATGTTACCTATTGCCTAATGATAAGACGCCCATGTGCGGTGTCCCAGGGTTAGTGTGTAAATAATAGGTAATAAAGGGCTGCTGTGGCCAAAATTTAACCAGGTCACAAGCAGTGTGTGTATTATTTACAAAGTGTTTTAATGGTTTGGTAACACAGGAATTTAACAACCGGAGAATCCCTTGTCAATTATCAAGTCTGTGATCTATATACACAAGTCTTTTCCACACTTGCTATTACTTAGCCCTATTCACCCCATTCTGTATGTGCTTCTTTTCCTTTTTCTTGTCCAGTTGTAGGATCTGTCTTCTACAGCCTATAAACTAGTATATCACTGTAGTAGCAGACTAAAGGCCCCGTCACACACTACAATGTCCCAGCGATCCCACCAACGATCGGAATCACTGGGACAACGTTATCTGATCGCAGGTGAGCTGTCACACACGCCGATGCTGGCCGCCCAGCGGGAGACCAACAACAAAATAATGATCCTGGCCATTCTTGCACGATAAACGATCAACAAACTTATCGTTGATCGTTGATATGTGTCACACGCAACGATGTTGTTTTGACGTCACAAAACCGGTGACGTTGACGCGATATCGTTAACGATATCGTAGTGTGTGATGGGGCCTTAAGTTAACAGTAAATCCATTGGTAAACTCATACGATTGCTAAGGTCTCTAAGGCCAGTTTCACCCCACCGTTTTTTGCAATCAAGCACAGATCTTTATTTTCAGCAGTGATTCCACCTTTTTAAAGATACCATATTTCAAGAACATTTTTTAGGCAAAAATACATGCATTTAAATAGAAAAAGGAGTAAGATATCAGTCTAATGCAGAGGTCAGCAACTGATTTTTCCAAGGAGCCTCATGTGGGACTGTGACCATTGTGAAGACCAAACCACAATCAGCCAAACTTATTCTGCTCATTATTATTGTTTTATATTAATTTTCATCACTTCATATTGAGTACAGATAAGTCTGGTGACTCACTTCTGTGGCCCCCATCTCATGCAGGTAGCCACAGATCTCTCTAATGCACAGCTGGGTTTCCATAGCAGGTACCTACTACATACAACACCTTCCACCACGGCACAGTAGGGGAACCTCCACTTGCTGCCCTTAGGCAAGATCCCCTATAAATACTGCTGCTGGGGGAGGAGTTAGTCAGAGTGTGCAGACGCTAGGAGAGCTACGAAGACGTCCTGGTGGTCGTGCCGCGGTTAGGCCTGAACCGGTCGCCCGGAGTGGCCCTTCTACGTCCCGCAAGCCTAAGTGAGGACAGAAGGCAAGGAGCAGTGAGCCAAGAGGGAGCAAGGAACTTGAGGGAGTTCACCCAAAACGAACCACCGGATATTGGGGATCCGCATCTGTGGGATACTATAGGACCAAAGAGAACCCCGTCACACCGTGGAGGTTTCGGCTACCCGGTTTCCTATGTGGGTCAAGAGAGGGAGCCAGACGCAGCAGTACAGCACTGCAGTGATCAGAGAAGGTAACCCGGAGACCGCACAGGAGGAGACACAGACACTAGAGTCAGGAAGAGAGAGGAGGCAAGTATGGCTGCATGCAGGCTGTGCTTCAAACATCACTACAGAGCAGAGGAGGCCTTATACTCACTTGCTGTGGGGACCCACTGTGCAACTAGTCCAGCTGTCAGTGCTCTGGACGTCTTTACCTGCCAAACATCAGTAAAAGGGGGACTTTGCAGTGTGCGTGTATCATTCCTCTCCGTTATCAGCCCCTCGCATAGACTGTTTAGTCCTCCCTATACCATCCCAGCTCCACTACAAGCTGCCTCTTCTCCCTATGCTGCCCCGGAGGTCCAGTCCTACCTGTGGAGGACTACACCATCCTAGCCGCGATACCATCTACCTCCGGTGGACTGTGGCGGCACTGGTGCCAATCACCAGAAACTACAGGTGGCGTCACAACAACAAACTTTGTAAATAGTCCCCTGTAAATATCACCCCATTTTCAAAAGATACCCCAGAACACGGGGTCTGGTGCTGCCGCCATTCCCTGTGACACAGTTAACCCCTTTGCCGCCTGACACCCGAGTACCCCAAAGCCTGGACGCTACACTTCTACTATTAATACATGTCACAGAAGGGCTTATTGTAGTATGTTGTCTTACATGTAGAAGTAAATCAACACCATATAATCTTCGGCTTTTATAAAGTTTGTAAAAAAAACAGTAAACCATACTGCTCCTGTAATTCAAGCATTGTACCTTGATCAACAGTGCCTAACATAATATGATGCCCCCACAGCTCCCCACATGTATGATGTCCCACACAGTCCCCTACACTGTATAAAAATATCCCCATGCAGCCCCCTTGAATAGTATTATGTTCCCCTACAGCTCCCTTCATGGTATTATGTCCCGACACAGCCCCCCTAGACATTATAATGTCCCCACACAAACCCCTTCACAGTATTATGTAACCACATAACCTCTTACATAGTATGACATCCTCCCGGTCACAAGTTAACTGCTCTGCAGTCTGTTCATTTTAAATGTTTATTTCCTTTGGGACATTAAGGGTTAAAATCAGTTTTCCCATGCCGTTGTTGCTGTTGCTTTAATCAGGTGATGTGACTAGTGACGTCTTCCCCATACTTTAAAAAGTCACATGACCCATCACTTGATGTCGCTGTGAGAGTTATTCTCTGCTAGACCCTCTTGCGGTGTGGTAGTAGTTCTCTGCTGCTGAAGCTTTCCTGGAAACTTGCTGGCTCTGCCTTGGAGTGCTGCTGCTGATAGGCTACCTTCACATTAGCGTTTGTGTCTGCATGCTGATGGCATGCAGACACAAACGCAGTCAAAAGCAGGGTCTAATGATGTGTCCACAGCGGATAATGTCCGCCTGCGGACACATCACTGTGCAGCCCGGCAGCCAATCAGAGGTGTCCTGGGGTGGAGATCTGCGCCGGATTTGACAGCTGTTTGAATTTCCCGCGCCGACACCGAGAGGAGATGTCGGCGCGGGAAGATTCAAACAGCTGTCACATCAGCTGTTTCTCCCCGCCGACACCGCTAGGGTATTGCCGGCGGCAGGGAAGAGGAGATCAGCAGAGGCTGAGCTGATCTCCCGGTGGTCGTCGGTGAGCTCCTGTAACATCACCGCCGGCCACCGGGAGATTTTTCACTGGGTCCGCAGCGTTCTCCTGCGCTGTCAAGCGCAGAACACTGCAGACCCATTGACACCAATGCATTTTTTGTGCACTTGGGGACACTTGCTGATTTTCCAAGGTCCCCGAGCGCACAAAAAATGCAACATGATGCGTCCCGGGTGCGGACGCTGGACCCCGGAAGGAGCAGATATCGTCCGCATCTGCACCCGAACGCAGCAAACGCTGACAAACGCAGGCACTATGCGTTCCTATGTTAAACATAGGAACGCAGTGCACATGCGTTTGACTGCGTATGGGAACGCAGCATAAGCTGCGTTCACATACGCTAATGTGAAGGCAGCCATAGCAAGTATCATTATTGTGATTTCCACTGTCTGTCTTAACCTTTTCCGGTGTTGTATTATCTGCAGTTGTGAGGCTAGCATCCTTTGCTGGACAGAGCACTAACCAGGGTTACCTTTGGTGACAGACAGGCATGGGATGATGGCAGGGGGAAGGACCAGCTCAGGGTGTCAGGACAGAAAGAGACGGACACAAGCCAGTGCTAGGAGGTGTCCTCCTCCCCCATTCCCTACTGTTAGGACCTTCCTTCCCCTTTTTATTATCCCGCTGTCCATTTGTGTCATGCCATGCAGTGGACATTTTACCTGTCTGTATGTGACACTCACACAGCCCCCTTGCACAGTATAATATCCAAACACAGCCCCCTTATGACATCCCCATACTATCAATTAAAAAAAATAAAGCTACTCACCTAAGCCAGTTCCCCTGCAGCTCCGGTCTGTGCTGTGTATTGAGTCACAGCAGGCACAATGCAGTGACATCATTGCCCCTGTTACACAGGTACAATCATGCTAGGAGCTGACAGCTCTCTGTTCCTTCATTGTATTCACCAGTATCTGTATTCTATGCATGCAGATATTGTTGAAAGTGAGATGCCAGGTGAGGGGTGCCGCATGGTGCTGAACGCCACTGTACCCAGCCCTTTGGCTCTCCTTCTCTGCAGGCCACACTGGAATAGCCCAAGGACCACATTTGGCTAGCTGGCTGCACTTTGTTGGGTCTGGTCTAGTGCATGGACATGTCAGATCCTTACAGGGGGACACTCTTTGTAGCCTGCTGTTATTTCAGAAAATTCCTAACACATTTTCCAAGCTGGATGTTTTGGAACCATAAACATTAATAAAGTACATCAAACTTTGCAAGAAATAAAATAAAGGCCACATACATTTAATAGAAGCATTTTTTTAGAGAGAAAAAAAGTGAAATTTGTGAAGATGATCCCATGGTCTTTCCATTTTCCAGACTTCGGCTAGTAATAGCTATGATCATATTATAGAAGCCACAGGAAAATTAGTGAGGACTCTGTGCAATGTTCCTTCCAGCAGACAGAGGATGTCATATAACAAACATTCCTAAACTTCACAACTTGTCTGCAGATGTAAAGATTTCCTTATTACAAAGTATTATGTATAGCATCTATGTACAATAACATCCATGTAACTAGTCCACGTTCATGTCTAAGCAGGCATTCATTCACCCTTGGCTCAATCTATCTAGTAGTACTACTCTGTGTGCAGAATTATATTATATTACTTATAGTTGTATTTTAGAGGATTATTTTTATCATTGATCAACAACTATGTCCTCAATCAGCCCAAAAGACTCAAATATCAAAGCTTAATATTTTTGGAAGTTGAAGTGTTTTTTTAGATTTGGCTCTTAGGAGGATATCTGTTTGCGCAGGTAATTATTACTGTGCAGAATTATTAGGCAACTTAATAAAAACCAAATATATTCCCATCTCACTTGTTTATTTTCACCAGGTAAACCAATATAACTGCACAAAATTTAGAAATAAACATTTCTGACATGCAAAAACAAAGCACAAAAAAATTAGTGACCAGTATAGCCCCCTTTCTTTATGATGACACTCAGCAGCCTCCATCCATAGATTCTGTCAGTTGCTTGATCTGTTTACGATCAACATTGCGTGCAGCAGCCACCACAGCCTCCCAGACACTGTTCCCAGAGGTGTACTGTTTTCCCTCCCTGTAGATCTCACATTTTAGGAGGGACCACAGGTTCTCTATGGGGTTCAGATCAGGTGAACAAGGGGGGCATGTCATTATTTTTTCTTCTTTTAGACCTTTACTGGCCAGCCACGCTGTGGAGTAGTTGCATGCATGTGATGGAGCATTGTCCTGCATAAAAATCATGTTTTTCTTGAACGATACCGACTTCTTCCTGTACCACTGCTTGAAGAAGTTGTCTTCCAGAAACTGGCAGTAGGTCTGGGAGTTGAGCTTCACTCCATCCTCAACCCGAAAAGGTCCCACAAGTTCATCTTTGATTATACCAGCCCACACCAGTACCCCACCTCCACCTTGCTGGCGTCTGAGTCGGAGTGGAGCTCTCTACCCTTTACTGATCCAGCCTCTGGCCCATCAAGAGTCACTCTCATTTCATCAGCCCATAAAACCTTTGAAAAATCAGTCTTAAGATATTTCTTGGCCCAGTCTTGACGTTTTATCTTATGTTTCTTGTTCAAAGGTGGTAGTTTTTCAGCCTTCCTTACCTTGGCTATGTCCCTGAGTATCGCACACCTTGTGCTTTTTGATACTCCAGTAACATTGCAGCTCTGAAATATTGCAAAACTGGTGGCAAATGGCATCTTGGCAGCTTCACACTTGATTTTCCTCAATTCATGGGCAGTTATTTTGCGCCTTTTTTGCCCAACACGCGACCCTTTGGCTATTTACCATAAAACACTTGATTGTTCGGTGATCACGCTTCAAAAGTTTGGCAATTTCAAGACTGCTGCATCCCTCTGCAAGACATCTCACAATTTTGGACTTTTCAGAGCCCGTCAAATCTCTCTTCTGACCCATTTTGCCTAAGGAAAGGCATCTGCCTTATAATTAAGTATATCGCCCTCAGGGCTATGGGTTACTCAGGACCAGTCCTTTTTCTCTGCTTTGAGGGGGATGTAACGGTGGTGGTCGTGGACCTGTTCCATGGCCCTGGAGGGGCCACAATTAAAAAGGGAAAAAATAAAAATACAAATAAGAGTTTGTCAGTGACGCCACATGTGGGATGTGGCAGGATATGACCACCGCTGCTTATCTCAGCTTCAGGGGATGATGTTGGGATGCAGCAGGATGACAAACCCTCCATAGGTAGGGCTAGACCTATAGGTTTGAATCTGAACCTAAAATAAAGCCTGAATAACATATTTTGAATACTGGACTTTTTCTGTTACTCTGCAGTTCTGCTGCCCTGCAGACATGTATCTGTACTATCTGAAGGTGAGATCAGTGTTTTGAGCTCATACCACCTCATGTCTACAGGAGGCGAATAGATAATTTTTTGTTTTACAGGAGGTAATGCCCCATAGGGGTATTTCGTCTTGTGCCGCTGCTCAGGGTTAAACAGATATACAGGGACCAGGATAAAGCTGTGGCGCATTATGCAAAACACATGTCAGGGGCTGTGTGAAGGACTCAGTAATTGACATTTAACAAGGGTACATACTTCATGTGACAAAGTTTCATATTATTTGAAGGCTGGGGTGCAGGTCTGGACATTTAAGTTGGTTTTAATGTCTTACGTTAAAAATATTTACTTCGTAGGGCAAGTGAAATTTACCAATTTGTACATCATTAGAAATTAATTGTGCATTTTGTTACATTTTATTGGCAATATTTTTATGAGAGTATTCCACTCTATATATTTTCTATCTTTTACACTGATGGGGGAAATTGTATAATGTAGATATGATCCTAACCCACAGAACAATATTGTGCTATATGGATATACTTATACTCAGGTTAAATCAAGACTATCAGGACTCCCGGATCTTCAGATTACTTTTCTGTGCCTCCTCACCTTTTTCCAAAATGGCGTCTTCTGCTTTTTTCCTCTCCATGTGTTTGTGTCTCCCTGCCGTTATAAGTTCCAGTCCATCTTCCAGCCCTTTACTTGAGTATTTTGCTTGTATCCCAGTTCCTTGTGCATCTCACGTTTGCTCCTCCTGCTCCTGCAATTCCAGATTGGCTCTTTCCTGTGACTGCATATCTGAAGTTCAGTTTACCACACCTGCTTCCAGTACCTCTCCAGTATCAAGCTGCTCTGTGCTGTTGTCTCTGCTTCTGTTCCTGCCTGCCAGCCCTGTGTTATGTAAGCGTGTTGCTTTAAAAGCTCTTAGCAGCTTCCTCGTTTGTCTGTTGTTGCATTTGCAGTGCTCTGGACAGTTTTGGAGTTTTCAGTTAAACTGCACTGCTTCAAGTTCTTTACTTGTTTGCAGAGACTTCTGTTTTCAGGTGTCCCTGGTTGTGAACTGTGCTCATAGACTGTTGCTACAGAATTTCTCAGTGTGAGCTCTGCCCATAGACTATTCTGCCTACAGCATCTCCCAGTGTGAACTGAGCTCATAGACTCTTCTGCTATCGGCATCTTCCTGTGTGATTATTCTAGAGTCTATTCCATTTGGCTTCTCCAATTGAACTATTATTGTGTGTTTAATGAACTTTGGTTACCTGTGCGCTCATCAAAAGTGCATATCTGGGGCATGTAAGTGGAGCCGATGAATCTGGTTGCCATAGGAATACTATATACAGGTGGCACATGCCGCTATGCACTCAGCCTGCAAATGTCTAAGTTTCAAGCGCATCCGCCAGGCTAGGGGCAGATGCAAGTCTGACCGTAGCCTTAAAGGGATTGTCGCACAAATAAAGTACATTTTAATAAAAGATTTTGGAATAACAAGTCAACAATTTGATGTGTTAAAAAAAATGTACCTGTCCCAAGATATTCTCATATACAGTATGTGTCCCTACTGTGTAAAGGACAAGTGTAATAGGGCCTTATCTGTGGTTGTTTTCACAGGGGAAGTCATGGGTGGCAGCGCCTGAGCCCGTGGCCTGGGTGACACTTCAAAAAGGGGGTTTATTTATAGGGGATTAGAGTTTGTCATGTGACGCCACCTTTAGTATCTGGTGATGGGCCACCAGCGCCGCCACAGTCCGTCGGTGGTAGATGGTAGTGCGGCTGAGATGGCAAAGCTCCCTACAGGTAGAGTTGGACCTCCGGGGCAGCGTTCCTGAAAACAAGCAGGTTGATGGAGAAAACCACACACAGGCAAAGTCACTTTCTCCCGGGTACTTTACTGTGAACCTTTGGCAGCAACATACAAAGTCCACAGTTCAGTAAGATGGTATTCAAACATGTAGCTCTATGGGTGGCTGCAAGTGGATCCCAGGTGGTATGGTGGGACCCGTGGAAAATCTTAGTTGACAAACCTATGTCCTTTCTTCCCCGAGTAAGATAAGTCTATACCCAATGGCTCCGTGTAGGCAGTATTAGGGGTCTTCTCCCTCATGGCGAGGAAACAGGCAGACTGCTCCATCTGGCAGGGTGCTGCAGCTGATAGACAAACCACAGCAGCCTGTTGCCGATGCAAAGATAAACTTTGGCTGAATCCTCGGGCCCGGCTTTCCCGTGGTGGACTGGAGAATCCCCTAGAGTATGGTCGCTCCATACTGGGGTTCTCCCTTCCTCTCTAGGGCCTCGACTCCGCTCGTCAGGCACTCTCCTTCAGGATCTCCTCAAGACCCTCTTTCTCCTTCCCTCCGGATCAGCTTAAAACCATCCCGGTAACCCTTCCGCCTCGTTCCACACTCTTTTCAGCTGTCCTGACTCCTCTCCTCCTCCTCCAACTAGCCGCTCTTGATCCCCCCTGGAGGTGAATATATCACCCTCCCAGGTAACCTCCCACTACTATGCTAATGTGGGAGTGCAGGAATGGGGCCCACCCACCAACCTAGGGTCCACTTGCAGCTGGGGCAATTACACCTCTTTTACGGGTGCAATACCTCTCTGTGATGCCTGACTACGTGGGGCACCACACATGCAATGATGAATACTAGAAAGACGCTCACCGGGCTAAGGTTGTGTACCCACAACCACATAGATTGTTAAAAAAGACATAACCAGACCCATGATGTGAATGGTAATGTGCTAAAAAAGAAATGGGTTTGTTTCTGCACTGCCATTATGAAAAGCTTTAGATGGATGAAGTCTATGATCCATTTGGCCTCCCATGTATCCCTATGGGCACGGATTGAGACTATATGGCCATTTGCTTGTGTCTATTCAGTCTGGGATCCGTTTGTATCCTGTTTTTTCCCTATACACAGAATCGGAGACTGCACCATTTTTGGGTGCAGCGGACAAAAAAAAAAGACAGAACCGAATCCGCTGCGATACGTTTTACTTAACATGGTGGTCTATGGAAACAGATCCGGGGAAAAAAAGGACCGTTTCCCGGATCCGTTTTGAGGTAGTGAGCATGCTCAGAAGCACTGGCCAGCTCCTCACAGTCCTAAGGATCTCTCTCTCCCTTCTCTCTCTCTCTCTCTCTCTCTCTCTCTCTCTCTCTCTCTCTCTCTCTCTCTCTCTCTCCCTCCAGAACTGACATTACCATTTTTTCCTATGGCTGCAGCAATTGCCAATGCTTTTATATGCACAAAACGGATCCTTCAAAAAACAGGATGCCATCCATTTACACAAATCCGTGCCTGTCTGTATGGTCCTGTCCTTCAAATTAAAGGATCTACACGGACAGGTAAAAAATGTGGTGTGAAGGGGGCCTAACAGGTGCAAGATACTGTAAGTGCAAGATCACATAGACAAGATGTTTAATAATGGACACGCAACACTGCAATGTCATATGACGTATCTAAAGCCAGGTTGAGTAAAATTGGTTAAACAAAAAATAAAACAAAAAAATGGATGCTGTATCATGGTACTGTATAATGGATTGTGAAAAGAGTTTTTTTGTGTAATAAAAAATAAAAGATATAGAAAATAGTGTTCAAACAAATAATAAAAATATTAATAAAATGGTGAAAGGGAATTTAACCCATATTGGTTTGGTTATTTGAAGATTTTATTGGGATAATGTGAAGATAGTGAACCACCAAGTGGTTATGGAGGATTTCGTTAATAATTAAAAATAGAAACATTCACTGAAAGATAAAAAAGTGGAAAACTGAATTGAACCCGTATCGTTGTGAAAATAAAAACGTCACTTTACACGCGAGCCTCGCGTCCAATCACTGCCGGCTTCCTTCTCCAAACCTTCGGACATAGTTGCTATCAACAGAAAGTGCAGCGTTCACATCCTGTTGATTGTTTCTATGCCCAAAGGTGTGGCAAAAGAGAAGCCGGTGGTCAGGGTCGGACTGGGGTGTCTGGGGCCCACCAGGGAAATTGACTCCAGGGGCCACCCACTCTTCAGCTATATGCAAGTACCTGTTTGCCGTTATACACTGTCACGTACACACTTCTCAGCACGTGACTTGGGGTTGCACCTGCAAGGGTTAATCAATCTCCCCTCACTCAATCCAGTACTCGACCTCTGTCCTATGCTGAAAGGGAGCATCAATCACACCCCGACTCACGCTGTGCACCCCGCTTCACACACGCTGCCACCACTTACCAACATACAGGGGGTAAGTCCCTGGAATAATACTGTCAGCCAATCAACAGGATCACACACTTCTTAGGCTATGAATCCTTTTAGAACAACAAGGTTTCAGCTTATTAAAGTTTTAAGCTTTAATATAAAAGGTACAGTGCTTACATAAAAAGATATAAAAATAGAAATAATAAAATGACATACACATATGCAAACAATGAAATAAAAAGGAGAAACTTACAGAAAAGTACACTTTGTTCTGTGTTGCCCGATGGGGAGGGCAGGAATAGATGGTAGGATGTTCACAGCAGCTTTCACTGACCCATCAACTGTGACACCCCAGCAGCGGCTGTGCGAGCCCAGATATAGACCCAGCCGGGGGGGTCAGACCCTAGACCGGCCTTCTAGTTTAGAATTCTAATTCTTGGCCTATGATTGGGCACTCACTCATTTAGCCCTGCATAGATTATGTTTTAAAAAATGTTCTTTGTCTCTGATTTCCCTCCAATTCTGTGGGTCTGTTTGAAGCTGCTATCTGAGATGGTTTCTCTGTTTCTCTATCTGATCTTCCCTTTGAAGCTTCCTCTGTGTGTGATTTTTGTCACCCTCTGCTGTTCCCATCATGGCTCCCTGGAGAGACCAGAGTCAGTGGGACTGGTAGTGTGTGTTTGTGTATCCGGTCCTGACCTCTCCTGGATGGCAGGAGATTTAACCCCTTACTGGTCTGGTGTCCAGACCCTGCGATACATATTTGCTACATACACATCATAGTGGCGGCTCCTGGACATCACTGTACGCTCACCATAATGGCGATGTACAATTACTGTAGTTTGCATTAAAGAGATTCTTTGGTGAAAACAAGTTATCAGCGATCCACAGGTTAGGAAGGTGATCACTTATTTATTGGTGAAATCCGACCAGTGGAGCTGCACCGTCAGAGTAACGTGGAGCTTTTATTCCCGTTATAAAATGTAGCTGCCTGTAATGATGTGACTGCAGCTCTATTCATCATCCTTGAGGCCAAACACAGCACTCACAGTCACTGGAGTGAATGGAGCAGGGGTCGAACAGTATATCTTTCTTTTTTATTTGGACACGTAATGGGGATAAAAGTTGCACATTCAGCAGTCAGCCCCACCAATAAATAACTTATCACTTATCCTTGGGCCCTGTGCACACACTGAGTATTTGGTGAGATTTTTACCTCATTATTTGTAAGACAAAACCAGAAGTGGAACAATCAGGGGTAATGTTTTCTGTATTTATCAAACATTCCTGGTTTTGTCTTGCAAATACTGAGGTGACAAAGTATTCACTGATCTCAGGGAGACCAGTTCAAGAAAACACTGCGGGCTGCCGGCTAAAGCGCTCAACACAGTGAATTCCTAGGCCCATTGCCCCCTGGGAATTTTGAATATGAAAATAGAGTCTGTGGAGCCTCGTTTAGGAGTCTCAACACAGGACTAGCCAGATCTTCCTCTAGTGAAGGACCTAGCCATGATAACCACCATATTAAGTGGCCCTTTGAGTCAATATCCAGCTCTTTACAAGCTTAAAGATATGACAAGGGAATACCAAGGCCAAGTATCCATCCACAGACAGCTGTTTCGGGGTGTTGCCCCTCATCAGTGTGGAGTAGGATTCTGGCTAGGTGGGAGCAATGCCTAGTAGACCAACAAAACAAAGTATTCACTGATCTCAGGGAGACCAGTTCAAGAAAACATTGCGGGCAGCCGGCTAAAGCGCTCAACACAGTGAATTCCTAGGTCCATTGCCCCCTGGGAATTTTGAATATGCAAATAAAGTCTGTGGAGCCTCGTTTAGGAGTCTCAACACAGGACTAGCCAGATCTTCCTCTAGTGAAGGACCTAGCCATGACTAGGCATTGCTCCCACCTAGCCAGAATCCTACTCCACACTGATGAGGGGCAACACCCCGAAACAGCTGTCTGTGGATGGATACTTGGCCTTGGTATTCCCTTGTCATATCTTTAGGCTTGTAAAGAGCTGGATATTGACTCAAAGGGCCACTTAATATGGTGGTTATCATGGCTAGGTCCTTGACTAGAGGAAGATCTGGTTAGTCCTGTGTTGAGACTCCTAAACGAGGCTCCACAGACTCTATTTACAAATACTGAGGTGAAAATTTCACCAAATACTCACTGTGCACGGGGCCATAGAAGTGGTGATTATTTGCTCACTCTGGAAAATCTCTATAAGTGCATCTCTGCTGCTGTGTAATAGTCACAGGACAGGGAGGGGTTAAACATTCAAGTATTTAATATCTATTGTAAATAAAATTTTTCCCTTATTGATATCAGAAAAAAAAACACATGACCGACCACAGTCGACTATACCAACACTAATAATACCACATAAAAGGGAGAAAAACTGTGACCAGAGCACATATTACCACCACATAGTGCCTACATAATGCCACATACAAGGTACAAATACCGCCACACCATGACCAGAGCACACAATACCACCAAATTGTGATCAAATACTACCATGTACAAGGTATAAATACTGCCACACCATGACAAGACCGTATATTACCACCACATAGTGACCGATTAATACCACATACATAGGACAAATAACGCCACACCATGACCAGAGAACATAATGCCACTACATAATGACCAATAATACTGCAATAATGAAGATTAATAAAGAGCTCTGTACATTGGGTCAGTGTACAGGTCAGTGACATTATATACAGGGGCTCTGTGTATGCTGTCTAGTGCACAGATAGACAGATAGTACAGTGATCACTGGTGACACTATACATAGGAGCTCTGTATATAGTAACTAGTGTACAGGTAATATAGTGATCACCAGTGGCATTATACACAGGAGCTTCGTATATAGTGTCAGTGTACAGGTAATATAGTGATCACGAGTGACATTATACACAGGAGCTATGTATAAAGTGTCAGTGTACAGGCAATACAGTCATACCCAGAGACATTATACACAGGAGCTACAGTATGTATAAAGTGTCAGTGTACAGTATGTATAAAGTGTCAGTGTACAGGTAATGCAGAGATGACATTATACACAAGAGCTCTGTGTGTGTATAGGTAATACACCTACTCACCAGTGATATCTCTAGATGAAGCTCTTCATCTGTCGGAGACCAATATCACGTCTTCTAGACAGCACTCATCCCTGCAGAAAATAACACAGTTACCGGTATTTATAACTGATCACTTCCAGAGCACATTTCACATTTTCCCAAGATTTCTACACTACATCAAACGACAAAAAAGGGGCACTAACAAGACTCCCCTTTGTCCCCCTCATGGAAAACAGTACTCTCAAAAGTAAATACTACAGCATTAATGTCCCCTAATTGGTCCCCTCAGTAAATATGTCCCCACTTGGCACCATAATCCAATAATGCATGTTCCTCATTCTGACTCCCATATAGTAATAATGTCTCCCATCTTGGGCCCCTATGTTCCTCCATTCTGGTCCCCTATGTTGCCCCATTCAAGGTCCCCAGACCGACATGACAACTTCTCCAGCCATTTAGATAGATTACAACAAAAACACATCAGACTTCTCACATTTCCAGCCCTGTCCCCATCTATTCCCAAACTGGACAAAAACCTCATCCTACTGATGTCCCAATACTGAGCCGCCGCTGCTGTATGTGTCCCTATTACTGCCCCTGCTGCATAGTACAAAAACAGTTTTCCTCTTACTACCCCCGCATAATAATGCGACCACTGTGTCCCCCACATATTAATGTCACCACTGTGCCCCCACATAATAATGTCACCACTGTGCCCCCACATAATAATGCCACCACTGTGCCTCCCACATAATAATGCCACCACTGTGCCTCCCACATAATAATGCCACCACTGTGCCCCCCATATAATGCCAGAACTGTGTCCCCACATAATAATGTCACCACTGTGCCCCCCAGATGCCACCACTAAGTCCCCCATATAATAATTCAACCACTGTGCCCCCACATAATACCATCACTTTGCCCCCCAAATAATAATGTCAACACTGGGACCCCCACATAATAATGCCACCACTGGTCTCCCATACACTGAGCCCCTGGTATATGGCCACCATCCTGAGCCCCTGGTATATCCTCCCCATCCTGGGTCCCTGCTACATGTCCCCCATTCTGAGCACCTGGCATATGTCCCCCCCATCCTGGGCCCCTTGTATATGTCCCCCACATCCTTGACCCCTGGTATATGTCCCCCCATCCTTGACTCTTGGTATGTGTCCCCCCATCCTGAGCCCCTGGCACCCCATCCTGGGCCCTGGAACCCTGGTACATGTCCCCCCACCATCCTGAGCCCCTGGCCCCCTATCCAGGACCCCTGGTTCATGTCCCCACATCCTGAGCCCCTTGCCCTCCATTCTGAGCCCCAGACCCCTGGTACATGTCCACCCACTCTGAGCCCCGGACCCCTGGTACATGTCCCCTCATCCTGAGACCCTGGCCCCCAATCCTGGGCCCTGATACATGTCACCCCATCCTGAGCCCCTGGGCCCCGGACCCCTGGTACATGTCCTCTCATCCTGAGCCCCTGGCCCCCATCCTGGGCCCCGGGCCCCTGGTACATGTACCCCCAACCTGAGCCCCTGGCCCCCCATCCTGGGCCCTGGATCCCTGGTACATGTTCCCACATCCTGAGCCCATGGCCGCCCATCCTGAGCCCTGGCTCCCCATCCTGAGCCCCAGACCGCTGGTACATGTCCACCCATCCCGAGCCCCTGGCCCCCTATCATGAGTCCCTGGACCCCGGAACATGTTCCTCCATCCTGGACCCTAGACCCCTGGTACATGGCCCCCCATCCTGGAGTCTGGACCCCTGGTACATGGCCCCCCATCCTGGATCCTGGATCCCTGGTACATGGTCCCCCATTCCTGGTGCATGACTCCTATCCTGGGCCCCTGGCCCCCCATCCTGGACCCCAGACCCAAGGTGCATGGCCCCCATCCTGGGCTCCTGGCTCCCCCAGCCTGGACCCCGGATCCCTGGTACATGGCCCCCATCCTGGGCTCATGGGCCCCGGACCCTTGATACATGGCACCCCATCTTGGGCTCCTGGGCCAGGACCCCTTGTACATAACCCCCCGTCCTGGGCTCATGGGGCCCCATCCTGGGCCCCGGACCCATTGTACATGGCCTCCCATCTTGGGCCACTGGACCCCCATCCTGGGCCCCGGATCCCTGGTACATGGCCCTCCATCCTAGGCTCCTGACTCCCCCAACCTGGGCCCCGGATCCCTGGTACATGGCCCTCCATCCTGGGCTCCTGGTCCCCCAACCTTGACCCCAGACCCATGGTACATGGCCACCTATTCTGGGTCCCAGACCTCTGGTATATGGCCCCCTCTGGGCCCCTATCCCCCTGATACATGGCCTCCTCATCCTGGGCTCTTGGCCCCCCAACCTGGGCCCGGACCCCTGGTACATGGGGCCCCTAGCACATGGTACATGGCCACCCCGGGCCCCTGGCCTCCTGGTACATGTACCCCTCTGGGCACATCCTGGGCTCCTGGCCACCCCAACCTGGGCCCCAGACCCTTGGTACATGGCAGCCTTATTCTGGGCTCCAGACCCATCCTCTGCCCCTGGCCTCCTGATACATGGCCCCCTATCCTGGGCCTGTGCATGTAATGAAAAAAAAAATGCACTTACTCACCTCACTGACAATCCAGTATCCAGTGCTGGGGAATCTCTGAGGTAGTGAGCTCCCTGCTGACGCGCGCGCACAGGCGAGTGCACACACAACACAGCCGCCCGCAGACAGTCACTCAGCACCCGTCCCTAAGTGACTGACAGACTGTCAGTCACTTAGGGACGGGTGCAGTCTGCAGACTGTCTGCGGGCGGCTGTGTTGTGTGTGCACTCGCACCGTCGCATGGATCGGACCCGCTCGGCCCGCTCTGTTCAGCAGGGGGTAGTGAGAGGCGGGGCTAGGTGGGCGGGGCCTCTAGACCTGAGGGCCTACCATGAGTTTTACCCGGTTACCCGCCAGAGCAGTTCGAGGCTGCCGGTGGTGATTGGATGCCAGGCTCATGTGACATCACAATGTTACGTGAGCCCCGGTACTGGGGTTACTGAGGCCGGCTTCACACCACAGTTTAATCCGATCCGAGGCTATCAGGGATGAACCTGACAGCCTCGGACCGAATTTATAAACAGAACCGGAGGGCAAATATGCCCTCCGGTCCAGTGTGCAGCCGGACGCAGCTAATTGCAGCTGCAGCTGCTGATTATTCATGATCACAGCTAGCAGGGAGCTAGCCGCAGTCCTGAAATTACAGCAGTGTGCAGCCGCCGGTGTCCGGTTGCCGGATCCTCCCAGATCGGGGCAATCCGGCCCCATAGACTCCCATGTTAGGGAGCGCCGGATTGCCCAGGATCCGGGAGGATCCAGGATAATTCAATTTGGAGAGATTTTTCTCCCCGGACACAAAAATGCTGCATGTTCCGGCTTTGTGTCCGCGAAGAAAAATCTGATTCCTCATGGATTCTCCCGGACACATGGAAACCGGATGGCAGAAAGCTACCATCCGGCTCCATCCAGCCCCATAGGATACTATGGGGCCAAAATCCGGTCCGGGGCTGTCCGGTTGACACCAGACAGCCTCGGATCGGATTAAACCGTGGTGTGTAGCCGGCCTGACAGTTCTGCAATGACGGCAGCAGGTGAGTACAGGATCTATTATTTTAACTGGGGGAAAGAAGTTGATTCAGAAGGGGTTGTCCTAGTAGTGTAAAAATCCCATCACACTTTTTTTTACCACTTTCCTAAGATCTACACATTTCTTAAAATACAGGGAGAAATAAAGCCTAAACAACTGCAACCACATCCACATTCTACTGGTTCCCGTACAGGTTAGAATGTCTCTAGCTGCACAACTAGAAACCACAGCTCAGACCTGGCTCCCTAAAAGGCCATCGAGCTGTTTCTCATTCCTCCTGAGGAACAAAAGGGGAGTTGGCAACGCACAACTAGCTTGGACAAAGAAGGTGTGCAGAAGTAGACAGAAACCCAAGGTGAGCAAACAAAAAACAAGAGTTCAAGGAGAAAAAGAGGATAATAAATGCAAGTAAGGGAAAACCTCCTACCAACCTAACAAAGAACTGAAGAAAGTGTAGGAAAACCCAGAGAAATATAACAGTTGACTCAGCATACCAAGTAAAATCCTTAGCAGCAGGACTGGAACTCCTTAGTACATATCCTTAGGGTACCGTTACACGACGCAAAATTGCATGCAATTTCACTGGCAATTTGCTGGTTGCAGTGAAATCATGGACACATTGTTCTATCTTGTTGCCGTGTACAAATGTAACAATGTGTCCATGATTTCACTGCAACCAGCAAATTGCCAGTGAAATTGCATGCAATATTGCGTTGTGTAACGGTACCCTTATGGGTATAAATACCTCCACCTGGGATATAATAGGACAGAGAAAATGGGAAAGTGAGAACAGCTGACTAGCAGCAAGCAAAGGAGATAAGCAAAGATAAAAGACCCATCAGCATTTGGAGAGAGACATATCAGGCTGTGCTTCAGTGGGGAAGGAAACTGACAATGGAGCAAGAAGCCATCAGAATGAGTACCGAAACCGAGGCATGACATGACCATTATGCTAAGTGGCTAATCAACATACCTTGAAATCACTACAAGACAATTAGAAAGAACTGCCCCCTTGATAGTGATTTCAGAGCACAAGTAAATATTCTGTATACCAGTATACTGGTGTGTATTTCCTGATGAAAAAGCAGGGAGACACTTTGAAATACGTAGAATAAACCATCATATGCTGTGACGATTACTTTGGATTGGATTATTTGGCAGCAGCGCTGTCCGGATAGCACTTTTTTCCTGAAAGGAAAGAAGAAGACACCCCCACAATACTTAGATTTCTCAGTGAGTTAGATGTAAAGATACAGCCAGGATTTTCCTGGTCTAGCCTCCTACATGATAAGAAAGCACAGCGGAGTTTACCTGTGCCACATTACAAACCCTTCTATCAGATCCCCCTCCTCCTCTCATAACTCTGCTATACTGTCCCTCCTCAACACTGTCTGTCCAGAGATGGTGTCACAGTTATGTCTGTTGTGCTCTTGCAATCCCTTTGCTGTGTGTTGCTGCCTATTTACAATTGGTCAACATCGTACAGGGAGAAGAAGTACACACCCCCAGTGAAAACTCTGATTGCACCCACTTGGACTTCACAAAAGTTAACTTATTAGATGTCATTTACTTTGATTGCAAATATCTCTGTGAAATAAAAATAAAGTGTTTTATTTCGCTCTGCAGCCTCTTACACATCATGTGTCCGAACATGAACATTTTGGTGAAAGCTTTGCTGTCGTATATTACCATATAGTTACCATCCATTTCCATAGTGAGGTCACTTTGACATTGTGGTAGTTGTGAAGGGGTTAGATAGGGTCCTGACAAACCTCAGGGTGTTATACACATCTTTTTGAAGCAATTAAAGGCTAATTGAATCACTTACTATTTACATTTTTGGAAAAATTCTACAAAAATGGACAAATTCAAAACTTTCAATCGCCTTTAGTAATTACCCTAAATAACACAGACCCCTGAGAACGAGATACTAAAGTGCTGATGAGAACATGTCTTATTTTGGGGGCAACTCCTCATTTTGTCATCTGGGCTGAAACAGAGAATCCAATTTAGAATCAACAAATTTCACAGTTTTTATTTTTTTTTTTGTTACCAAAATGATTCTGTGCGGAGAGCGGCCAATGTTCCTGTGCAGCCCCCACAAGCTATCAATACAATTAATTATTATGTATTCTGGCAGAGCTCAGGCATTGGCCGAATTTGTATGTAATAATTGTATATTTTTTCCTAGCAGCTGCAGGAAACATTGTGCCCCAGCATAGTTTCCTTATGTAAAAACATGTTTTATTTGGACATAAAACACATGAATGTCAGTGAATTTTATTTTTTCTATGATGTAGCTGGTGAAAAAGGACAAAGGGAAGAAATAAGATGGATTGGACAATTCATCATTTCTCACCTCAGTTTTACTTATTTAAAGGGATTCCCATTTTGAGAATCTAAAGCAAATGTCTCCGGTTCCTTCTTATCGGCCATCGGTGTTTGATAAGTGGCTCTACAGCCATTGTGGAGTCCATGGATCAGCAAAACAAGGGGACCGGTTAGGAAACATCCTATGCTTTTATTGTTAGCTCTGCTTTCGGGGTTAGCGCCCTTCAATGCATAGACTTCATTCTGCTGGAGGAGGGATAATTGAGGGTGGTTGCACATCTGCATTTTTTTTGTCTTGTTTCGATATCCGTCTAAATCCTAAAGCATCCAGATCAGGTGTGCGTCCCTATACTTGGGACCGCATGGACATCACGTGGCATCAGGATTTCGGCGGATCCACACCAGTGTGTTGTTTTCACCTCCTGCCCGAATCTAGAATGTTCGGTTTTTGCGCATGACTAAAATCATGATGCATGCGGATCTGGCCGTATGTGTCCGCAAATAGAATGGGTCCCAATGGTGTCCGGATCCATCCATCCTGATGAATTTTTGTCACTGCGCATGCCCAGAGTCTCTCTATTTCTATTTTGACTGGTCCTGTGCCTGATTAGGCAAAACAGAAAGATGCAAGTGCACCCGCTTTCATCCTGATTAGGACGCAACGTAAGTGTGAAACCAGTCTTAGGCTGCATTCATATCAGCATTTTTCACTGAATGAGGCAGATTTACCGCATTTACCCTAACGGCCGACTTGCGGTACACCTGCAGCAAGCCCCCATTCATTCTCTATGGGGCTTGCGGCAGGTGCGGCAAATGCGTTTTTTGCTACAATCTGGCAAATCCGGCAGTTGCGGCAGGTCAAAAAACCTCAGCTAGCAGTGTTTTTTTCCCGCACTACTAAGTGCCGGATCTGCCGGATCTGGCAAACTGCACTTGCTGCACCCAACTGCAAGACCTATAGAGAATGCATGGGGCTAGCCGGATCGGTGCCGCAACTCGGCCATTAGGCGGCAGGTCTGGCAGATGCGGCGCCATGTGCCGATTGACCGGAAGCATCAGGAAAGGACTGATGTGAAAGGAGCCTAACATAACTTTTTACCAGGGAGCATTGCCTGGACTATAAGTCTTCATAAGTGACTTGGACTGAACTATGGTATCAGAACCAGTTGAACTCATATTAAAAAAAATATGACACGGTGTCAGCACTTACTAGAGTGTTGTGGCTCCTTTCTTCTGAATACCAGGAAGGCTGGAGGTCTGATCCCAGCTGAACACCTATTCTCCCTTTCTGAAAATATTTTTCAGTTTTGAACACTATCTTACAATGGGCTCATGCAGACGACTGTATTTTCGGCCCGAGTGTGATCCAATGACCAATGTGGCTATGGGGCCATGCACTTGTCCATTTTTTTCCCCAGACAAAGTCTGTCCTAGGAAAAAAATTACAGCATGATTGATTTGCACCCATAAAGTGGATCACACTCAATGCAAGTCAATTGGTCAATGAAAAAAATCGAACCGCACTTGGATGAATGGAGAAGATGAAAAAAATGAATTCTTCACAAATGAGAAAAACAAATCCCGTTCCGCTTAAAAAACTTGATGGGTTCACCCAAGTTGAAAGCACCACTACAGCATTTTGTTTTTTACACTGCTGTAGTTGCACTTTAAATGTAAGGTCCGCCTCTGCCCCCAGTCACATAGTCACCTTCCAGCGTTTTCATACTTTACCGATGTCGCTCCGGTCCCGCCTGTATCTTCTGACTGTCCGGAAGTCAGATGTTACATCACAGGAGCTCAATGCAGCTTTATGAGGGCCAGGATGAGGCCAGAACGAGGCACTCAAAGACTTGTCTTGATTTCTGACCTCTTTCGCTCCATGAAACACTAGAGCTTCTGGCAGGTCACTTTTCACTGCAGACCTACTGGAGCGTCGATGGAAAAAGGTGGCGGAAGGTGAGAATAGAACAGGGCTCAAGGGACTTACATTTAAAGTGCTACTACAGGCTGGAGGTCTGATCATAGCTGAATACCTATTCTCATATGATTTAGAAGACGTTGTGTGAACATAACTTTACAATTTGGGAATAAGGGAAAGGTCCCAGAGGACTTCAACAATTGACTGGTTTACATTGCAAAAGGAGAAACCTCTGATGAACATCATCTGCATAAATTGACGTACTGGGGATTACTGCACATTTCACGCTTTGTAATGAAATCTTGGGTGACATCCTCCACAAAAATTAAAATCACATGTGTGAAAGAGAGTTCTGGTTATTTTGTGCATGCAAATATGTATTCCAAAGTCTGCGGGGAACAAACCCTTGGGTTTTTTTCCATTCTGCAGGCTATGACTTGAGCTTCTGATTGGTGCCTTGCTCTTTCATTGGGAGAACTTGAATCTGTTGCTTGAATCTCTAATTCTAGTAAGGCCGGTTTCACATTGCGGGTTTGATCCGATCCGAGGCTGTCCGTGTAAACCGGACAGCCCCGGACCGGTTTTTGGCCCGTAGTACCCTATGGGGCCGAATAGAAGCCGGATGGCAGCTCTCTGCCATCCAGTTTCTCTCTGTCCGGGACAATTCGGGAGAATTCAGAATTCTCTCACGGACACAAAAACATTGCTTGCAGCATTTTTGTGTCCGAGAAGAGAATATCTCCTCTAATTGCCTACTCCTGGATTCTCTCGGATTCGCCCGGATCCTGCCGGATCTGGGGCAATCCGGCGCTCCCTGACATGGGAGCCTATGGGGCCGGATTGCCCCGGTCCGGGAGGATCCAGGAACCGGACACCTGCGGCTGCATGCCGCAGTAGTTTCAGAACTGCGGCTAGCTCTGTGCGAGCCACGGTCCTGATTCATCGGTGGCGGCAGCTGCGTGCGGCAGCACACCGGACTGGAGGGCATATTAGCCCTCCAGTTCTGTGTGCTGATCCGATCCGGGGCTGTCAGGTTTACCCTGAAAGCCTCGGATCGGATCTGACCCGCAATGTGAAGCCGGCCTAACCTAGTGTTCTAGTGGTCGATGGGGCCCCAATTACCCATTTAATTCTGATTAAATAAAAACTCACTTTGATATAGTGCGTGGACAATTCAATTCTAATTTGTACATTAAATTGGATGATAAAATGCAAATGTTTCTGTGCATAAAGCCTAAATATGAACAGATAATGTTTCCATGTCAGCCATGTGCACACATTGATTATTTGGTGAGGTTTATTTTTTAGCCAAAACCAGACACACATCTCAGCCTGTGAAGTGGGGTGCACCTGAGATGGTTAATTTATCTCCACTCACTCAGTCCAGCACTCAACCTCCGTTATAGGCTATAAAGTGAGAATAAATCATACCCCAACTTCGTCGATACACCCCAGTTGCATATCAAGCTACCACCACTCATCAAACACATGGAGTGATGACTCCTCGAAATATACTACTGTCTGACAATCAAGACGGTCACACACTCTCTGTAAGGCCATGGATTCTTTAGAGAATGCAAGGATCAAACTTATTAAAGGTTTAGGCTTTAATATAAAAATTACAGTATTTACAATAAAAAAAATATAAAGATAAAATTACTAAAACATGCAAAGCATTTATAAAATGAATAAGGAGAAAATAACAGTAATACCGAAACTTTCCACTCTAAAAAAGTCTTCAATTTCCTGGAGGATAGGACACCACTAAAATGTGAGCTTCACCTTTTAAAAACACCAGTCACCTCCCACTGGTGAGTCATGACAGGGCTGGTCATGGGATATGGCTTCAGTTTCCAGAAAAGTATGAAACCCTAATCTCCAAGATATCTTGGCCCCTGGGGGGTCACAGGTGGGAGGTTTTACCGTCATGTTTCCTATGATAAATTTACCTATTCATAGATAGGAAACATGACGTGGCTATTATAATCTAGTGGGTAAATTTTAATTTGAGGATGATGCTCTGACCTCACCATTATGAGAAAATATTCATGTTCTTCTGGTGACCGCAGTGCCAAATATATACCTCCTATAACTGTAGGACCTAGGCCCACCCCAATATTTATAATTTTCCACTGGTGCTGAGCTGTCAGACAAGATCCTTTGATGACAGCCATTGATATAACAGAAAAGGAAGATTTCCACCTTGTTGTACACAAAATTCAGACTGGCTGTCTTACTTACCAGTTTAATTACTCGTCTACACCAGGAGGTACTACTTCAGTGAAGAGTCCTTTCTCTACTTAATTAATTTTTTTCACCTCACCATTTATAACTAATCCCATGTCTACAGTGTATAAAGGTGAATGGATGTATGTCCTTCTTAGAGATATCTCATGGATTTATGATTTTTTTTCCGTGGCAGTGCTGGTTTACAATCTTGGAATGAGCCCTCCAGAGTAAGTGTTTCTGACAGTTCACTTTTAATTTTACAGAAAGGAAAAAATATAATCAAAGTCCACAAGGTAAATAAATATTTAATAGACCACAGCAAAACAAAATTGGGTACAATGTCAGCTCCAAATGGGCCTGCCATAGTCCTCCGCTGAAGTCCTGTCCTTTGGATCATTTTTGATAAAAAAATTTTTTTTACTGAACACAAATACCTCATTTCCACGCAAAAATGAGCCAAGAATTTCATCATAACTAGTCAACCTTGACAGTGACAGGTTTGAAGACAGAAACCTCTGACAAATTGTGCTTTCATTTGCATCTCCAAAAAGAACTTATATGGGCAGAAAGAAGGAATGAGAGCCTAAGAGCCAATGCACATTTCGACTCTTATATACAAACGAGGAGCATAATAACAAGCTATGAACAAAATGTGCTAGGCTCAGTTTTTTTTCTCTCTGGCTGGAAAATGTGTCAACATAATTTTAATTTAATACATCTCAGCATGTATATATTTCAATGTTTCCGTTCTAACTCACCTCAAAAATGCTAATTTAGGTAATCACACATGGTGGCCATTCAAAACAGCACCATGTGGATCCAACATTTGTTCCTTCATCAAGTGTCAAGACCGTCTCTAATTATTTCAATGTGTAGTTTTTTTCTATTCGACACTTTATGATTTATCTTCCACGGTGAAGCAGACATCAATGATCTTGAGCGAGTACTTTGGAATAAAAATTAGTTTTACAATTGGGTTTCTTTAAAAATGTTGCTCCACTTGGCTTTCACAGGTTCTTTGCTTCACGCGAGTGACGAGCGAGCACTAAGATGATCGAGTGCTCGGTACTTGAAATGAGCAAGTCGGACGCTCAGACGGGCTTGATTTGAGTACTGAGTATAATGGAAATCAACAGGAAACAAGCATTTTTCCAAAATATCTCTCGCTATCTTCCTCTCCCTTCCCTCTCATGCTCCCTCTTCCTCTCTCTTTCTTATACACTCCAACTGGGAACTCATCATCTCCAGGTCAGAACTCATTGTCTTTGGGTAGGAACTCGTCCTCTCTAGGTTAGAACTCATTCCCTCTGGGTGGGAACTTGTCCTCTCCAGGTCGAAACTCATTCTCTCTGGATGGGAACACGTCATCTCTAGGTCTCAACTTATTCCCTCTGGGTGGGAACTCGTCATCTCTACGTCAAAACCCATTCTCTCTGGGTGGGAACTCGTCCTGTCCAGGTCGAAACTCATTCTCTACAGATGGAAACTCGTCTTCTCCAGGTCAGAATTCATTTTCTCCAGGTGGGATCTCGTCCTCTCCAGGTCGAAACTTATTCTCTCTTGGTGGGAACTTGACTTCTCCAAGTCAAAATTCATTCTCTCCGGGTGGGAACTCGTCCTCTCCAGGTCGAAACTCATTCTATCCAGATGGGAACATGTCATCTCCAGGTCAGAACTCATTCTCTCTGGCTGGGAACACGTCATCTCTAGGTCAGAACAAATCCTCTCTAGGTGGAAAGTCGAACATTTGTTCAAGCACCTACAATACTCAGCGGAAAAACAAGCATGCCAGTGCAAGCCAATACAGTACAAAGCACTCTCCCTTATCAGTATCTCCTGTCACATTCAACTTTGATGTGGTCTGTAGTCACAAATTAGCTGAGAGGATCTCAGAAAAAGACGGAAAAAATAGTTACAAACTCTGCGTCAGAATTGTCATAGAGGCTCACTGACGAATTCAGTTAACTCAGTCATGCAAAATAAAAGTATCTCCCATAATATCAATAATTTTTTTCCATAGAAGAAAGTGGATACCTCAACAAGACAAAACTGGCATCCCTTTATGGAACCTGGTTTTGTTTCACAGAATTGAAATTTTGCCAGTTATTCTTTCCTTTTCCCCACTTGATGGAGAGTGTTGGGAGTCATAGAAAGTATTCACTTTCTATGACTCCCAACACTCTCCATCAAGTGGGGAAAAAGGAAAGAACAATATAGGGATTGGTCTCCAATTCCAAGGAAGCTCTGAATAAAATAATTTTGAACAATGAACAAAGAACAACTTGTATCAATGGGATGTAATTTTGTTTTACTATAGCCGTAGACCAGACAGACTAATTATGTATATACTGCTATTGCTGTTTTGCAATGTTGGATCACAAAGTTGGTCCATAATACATGTTAGGCGGCCGTCACACGGTTCAATTTAATGCACGATATCGCTTAAGTGATCTGCGTTTTGATCGCTTAAGCGATATCGTTTGTGCATCACTGCGTGCAATCAAGCGATTTTACAATGTAAAATCGCTTGATCGTGACATCACAGATATGAGAGCCGGAGCTCATATCAAGCGAGAAACGCTTGAACAATCTGCTTCATCGTGATGTGTGACACCACGATGAACGATCTCCCAGCGGCAGAGCCTATGCTGGGAGATGGTATCTATGGTAAACGTCGGGTTACTAAGCGCCGCGCGGCGCCTAGTAACCCGATGTGTACCATAGTTACCAGCGATCTCGCTGCTCCACTTCGCTGGTGAGTCTGTCTGTGTGACAGCTCACCAGCGATGTGAGCGATATCGTTAGCGATCGCGCGTGCACGTGATCGCTAACGATATCGCTCACGATATTGTAGCGTGTGACGGCCGCCTTATACACACCTGTTCCAGATCTAGGCTTTGTTCCTCTCACCCCAATTCTCTGAACTCTGTTGGGCTCCAAGGTCAGGCTTTGCAAATGACCTAACGTGCTCGTCTGCCTGGGCTTTTATAGGGTTCACCAAAAGACACCTGTGTCTTGGTATTAAGACATTTAGCATTCCTGAGTTCTGTCTACCTGTGGCTTCCAGTATCTCTTCTACCGGTCTCTTGTCTGCCTACAACTTCCACCGGTCTCTTGCCTGCCTGTGACCTCCATCCCTTTGCTACCTGTTTCCCGTGTGCCTCACCTACCTGCTGCACCGATGAGCCCATGTGCCAATCAGAAACCTGGGCTTGGAGGATCCATCTCACTAGGTCACCCTAGCAATGTGGACCTACTAGTACTGGATCCTGGTTAAATGAATGATCTTCTTTGTAAAATATAATATGCTGACTATATTGTTACTGTAGAAGTACACTCACCATATACATCAACTGTTAAACGTTTTTGCTACCTTGTCTGACAATATCAAATATACAGCAATCAATAGGGGGATTCTACCTCTAACTATCCTGGCAGAATATAGACGGCAAAATGATGTTAGCATATTAAAATAGAATATCTTTATTAATCAAAACATTTTAAAAGGAAGAGGACCACAAAACTGTAGTCCTCTTAAAGACATCAAGTTGCTCTCCCTTGATGCAGAAGTAACTATCCCAGAGGGGATTAAAGACGCAAATGCACAATGTGTCTATATGTGTGTATGTGTGTGTATGAGTGTATGTATATATGTATGTGTGTATGAGTGTACGTATAGTGTGTGTGTGGGTGTAAGCATTACGTGCTTCATGGCTATGTTAAAACTGAAAATGACATGGTTCCATATGTGATATCTTAGGTTCTGTAGGCAGGTCCAGGTGTGACCAGTATAGAGCATTGTAAAAAAAAAATGTTAAAAAATTCCTAGGTAATGATGAGAAGCGTCACATACTTTGCTATACAACATATCTGAAAATGTATATCCAGTATAAAAATAGTACTACATGAGCATAGTATGTGATTTGTCTGATCAATAGAAACGCTCATTCGAGATGATCCGAGTGCTGTCAGTTTTTTTCATTGAGCAGCACTAAGACAGGCAATACGCTAGTAGGAATATAGCCATGAAGCAGCCCTAGCTAAACATTTTAAAGGGGTTGTCCAGTTTTAAGCTACAAGTCACTCTGTGACTGCAGACTTGTGAAGCCTTACATTGTTTGCAGGGCTGTGGTGATTCGGCGTGTGACTGCAAGTATGTGATTTGCATACGTGTGGTCACATGCCTACTAGCCTTGCTCGGCCTCAATTAATGCACCTGTATTGAGCAAGGCCAGAAACAGTCTAGTTGTAATGTGGCCGGGACTATACATATCACATACTTGAAGTCACATAACCGTTCGCTCCTGCCGCCGGCACTAGAGAATCCTCACAGTGTGCACGATGTGAGGATTGACATATAGTGACTGTAGACATGTAGCTTAACATCGGACAACCTCTTTAATGACGGGCCGCTACTCATGGGACAATGCTGTGTGCTTGTCCCCCAGGCTAAAATTTGCCAGCTAACCCTTGGACCTTGGTCCAACCTATCTTGCATCTGCCCCTTACACATGTCAGATGATGATGATTATTATTATTATTTATTTATAGAGCACTATTGATTCCATGGTGCTGTACATGAGAAAGGGTTACATAGAAACAAGTTAAAAATACTATGAACAAACTAACAGTGACAAACCAATACAGAGGGGAGAGAGGACCCTGCCCTTGCAGGCTTACATTCTACAGGGCAGTGGGGAGAAAGACAGTAGGTTGGGTCTGCTCTGGTGGTGATGGAGCACCGGGTCCAATGGTGGTGGAGCGCCGGGTCCAATGGTCGTGAAGTGCTGGGTCCAGTGGTGGGGGGAGCACCAGGTCCAGTGGTGGTGAGGTGGCACTGTGGTCATTGCAGGTTCTAGGCTGTTCTGAAGAGATGGGCTTTCAGTTTCCGCTTGAAGGTTCCAAGTCTGGAGGTCAGACGGACGTTTTAGGGTGCAGAATTCCAGCAAATGGGGGATGCTCAGGCGAAGTCTTGCAGGTGGATAGATGAGGAATGTACAAGTGTGGAGGAGAGGAGGAGGTCTTGGGAGGATCGAAGATTATGAGTTGGATGATATCGGGAGATTAGTTCAGAGATATATGGGTGGGACAGATTGTGGATGGCTTTAGTAGTAGTTAGTAGTTTGAATTAGATACACTGGGGAATTGGGAGCTAGTGGAGGGATTTGCAGAGGGGTGAATTATAGGAATAGGGAGGAGAGAGGTGGATTAGTCAAGCAGCAGAGTTAAGGACAAATTGGAGAGGTGCAAGAGTGTTAGCAGGGAGGCCGCAGAGGAGAAGGTTGCAGTAGTCGAGACAGGAGATTGTGAGAGCATACACTAGTAGTTTAGTAGATTGAGAGTTGAGTAAGGGACAGATTCTGGAAATATTTTTGAGTTGGAGACGGCAAGAGGTGGCGAGATGATCTGATCAGCTGACATATGTAGCTGACAGCACTGATCAGATCAGCAATCAGCAATCAATTGGGGCCCGCGGTCCTCACCTATCAGCAGCAGGAACTGCGTGCGGCTGCACACAGGATCGGAGGGCATAATAGCCCCCCGGTCCTGTGTGCTGATCCGGTCCACAGCTGTCTGCTTCAAGCGGACAGCTACGGATCGGATCTCAGACGCAGTCTGAAGCCAGCCTTACCCGAAATTTTTATTTCCTGGAGTCCGTAGGCAGCACAGACTTCCCTCCCATTAAATCCATTATTGCTCGTAAATTATACAGGTTGTGTGGTGTCTCCCCCTTTATAGGGGAGGGGCGGGGGGAACACAGGAGGTGTCAATTAGTTAATTATTTGGTATTGCTAATTAACATGTCTTCTGCTCCGACTAGGGATTAAGGTCTTAACCCATACTGTGCTTACCTACGGGCCTCAGGAAATGAAAATTTTAGTTAAGGAAATTTGTATCTTTTATCATGATTTTTTAGCATTACAGATGAGATTAGTCATTTCTATAGAGTAAATGAATGAATGAAAGAAGGAATGAATGAAAGAATGATCTTGCAGACATTTTATCTTTGACAAATAGAAAATACAATAACATAATAAAATACATAAAATTGTGATAATGTACTTATTTATTTGTTTTTTTATACTAGTCAAACAGTAATAATAAACAATAATTATTATTTGTTATAATTTCTTATTGTTTAATTATCAGGGCTAATAATGATATATTCCTACACATATTTTATTATTGAAACAATAAGAATAAACAATTATTATTATTTATTATTATTTATTATTTTTAAATTATTATCAGAATCAATAATGATACATTCCTACACATTTTTTATTAGTCAAACAGTAATAATAAATAATAATTGTTATTATTGCTATTATTTCTTATTGTTTAATTATTATCAGAATTAATAATGATATATTCCTACACATTTTCTATTAGTTATACAGTAATAATACACAATAATTATTATTTATTATGTTTTAATTAATATCAAAATTAATAATGATATATTCCTACACATGTTTTATTAGTTAAACAATAATAAACAATAATTATTTATTATAATTTATTATTTTTTATTATTATCATAATTAATAATATATTCCTACATATTTTTTATTAGTCAAACAGTAAAAATAAACTTTAATTATTATTTATTGTAATGATTTTTTATTGTTGAATTATTATCAGAATTAATAATGATATATTCCTGCACATTTTTAATTAGTCAAATAGTAATAATAAATAATAATTATTATTTATTGATATTATTTATTATAGCTTAATTATTATCAGAATTATATTACATTTTTTATTAGTCAAACTGTAATAATAAATAATAGTTTTTTTATATTATTTATTATTGCTTAATTATTATCAGAATTAATAATGATATATTCCTACACATGTTTTATTAGTGAATCAATAATAATAAACAATAATTATTATTTATTATCATTTATTATTCTTTAATTATTATCAGCAGTAATAATGATATTTCTCCACTTTTTTTTATTACTCACACAGTATTAATAAATAATAATTATTATTTATTGTATTATTTCTTATAGTTTTCTTATTATAATAAAATTATATTATAATATTTTCAATAAATAATAATTATTATTTATTATTACAGATTGACTAATAAAAAATGTGTAGGAATATATCATTATGAATTTTTATATCTTTTTTATATCATTAATACATTTTTAATGATTTTTTTATATAATTAATTATTAATTTTGATCATTATCATTATATTCCTACACATTTTTTATTAGTCAAACTGTAATAATGTGGCGCCCCTGCGGGTATTAGCCACAGTATAAGATCATAATAGTTGCACTCACTTAGAAAGCCATGCCACTGCACTACCACCTTTGGCCAGTAGGGGGAGCTCCAGAGACACCAGAGATTTCCCTAGAGATAAAACACCGGTCTGAGGTAAATTTTCAGACAGTTGGAGCCACGAGCCCAGAGTGACAGGAGCTGCATTGAGTTCCTGAGGACTGGCTGACAATGTCCAGGGCCAAGCCATCGGTCTGAGGAGGAGAAAACTGATAAGAGGAACACTTTCAGAATCGGGTAGCATCATTATCTACCCTAGATAAAAAGCGCAGATACGGATACCGGATCCGTGGCTGCATTAGTTATATACAATACAGCAACCGGAAAAACGTGAGGTAACAACAAGCTTCACAGGGCCAGACACAGCAACATACTAAGAGTTCAGCAGTACTCCCGGAGGGGGTAAGCAGAGAGAGACAAAGGACTCAAGTTGCCTGTTGAGTGGGACCCAGAGAGGACAGATTTGGGCCAGCAGCGAGTTCACACACGGCAGCAGGGCCACATAGACAGCGCAAGCAGGAGGTAAAGGACCCGGTGGGGCCTGAGCAACTGAACCCCTATTGCAGACTCCGGAGACGGGACTTGTTGTATTATAGTTTGGTTGAAAGTAAACCAGTTAAACCTCATCTGTGCCTCAGCCTCTGATTTAACAGTTACCATCTATCCAGGATTGGGACCATCACCGCTGAGAGGATTTGCTGTGAATCAAGTAAGTGTCTGTGCCCTTAACATCTCCTCACCATACTTCCATCTTCATCCATCATTAACTTTAACATCACCTGTCCAGGGGACCCTACAGCCCTACCCGGAAAAGGGCTATACCATCTCAGCTGCCTCTCACCATCATCCCCTGGCCAGTACAAGGCAGCGGTGGCCATATATAGCCACATTATTCTGGGTGGCGTCACGACAATAACATCTACAAACTTTATAAACTATATAAACTTCTAAATCCCCTGTAAATACCCCCTTTTAGGAGTGTGCCAGCCTGGGGCCACGGCCTGGGTCCAGCCACCAGTGACTTCCCCAAGGAAAGGGACCCTGCGCCGGGTATCCCGGTCCCCTAAGCTGGGCGGCACAATAATAAATAATACTTATTATTTATTGGTATTATTTATTATTGTTTAATTATTATCAGAATTAATAATGATATATTCCTCCACGTTTTGAGGATTTTTGCTGAACTTTTTGTTTCTTTCCAGTCCAGAATGTTAATGACATTAGTCATGTATAATAATAATTTGCCCTCTGTTCTGTATTTTATTACAGAAGTTATTAGTTTGATATAAATAGCTGTTCGTTGAGCAATTCTTTGGTATTAAATTTACATTTTTCTTACATTTCAGCATTTGGAAACCTTACAGTTGTTTACAGACCATGTCAATATCGAGTATACCGGGCTTCATGTGTGACCCGCCGGAGGGGATGTTTTTCAGGAAACGCTAGCTCTATTTTACATCATGACCTCATATAGTTTGTCTGCACAGATTTAGTTTATTTTCCATAAATATTGTTTTGTGTTATTTGCATATCTCTTTCTCCATCTGTACATTTTGTAGTTTGTTGGGATTCGGTGCCGGTTTAGGCGTGTCCCTGAGTTGTAATCATGTCCATGTTTGCTCTTAAATAGTCACATAAAAAAAAAATAATTTCCCAAAAATATTTGTAAACTGAGGTCACAAACACTATGTCCGAAATATTGTGGGGTGACTGTACCAAAAGATAAAGCAGCTGTGACCGACACAAGATATAGGAAGGTTATTTCAGGTTGTCCCCAAGAAAATCCCGATGGTCAAACCTGGCGGTCATAGGTGATGTAGGGTAACAATGAGAATGAGGACGTTCTACAACAGTTCTAAAGGCCGCTTCACACACTAGGATATAGGTGGACGAGATCGTTAGCTATGTCACGTGACCGCGATCCTTCCGACATCGTTAGTGCGTTGTCACACGCAAGGATATCGTTAACGATCTTAAAATTGTCAACACTCCAGCTATTTTGAGAAGATCGTTTGAACGATTTTACAAAGCGGCAGGAATAGAAGAAATATCAAGGACATCATTCAAAAAGCTGTCACACTGAACGATGTTGCTGCTTCCCAGGACGTTAATTGGACGACGAACAATAGATTTGAGGTTAGGATCTCAAATTTTGGATGAACGTTCCAACAATTTTTCATTCCTACATCGTTCGTTCACACGCAACGACGCACTAACGATATCGTTTGAGCGATCACAAATCCGTGACATTTCAACGATATCGTTAACGAGATCATAGCGTGTGAAGTGGCCTTAAGAAAGGATGGGTTTTGGTGGACAAGGATGATTGGAATAGTAATGTTGTGCATATTTTGGATTTGAGAAAGTAAATAATAAAAGACTATGTTGGATTTTTGAACCAGTTATGTTCAAACAAATTTTTTACAGCCGGTGATTTTTGTTGTATCCATACACCAGGGTGTAGGCAGTCCTGTCTCATGAGCTGTGCACCTCTCAGCTGAGAAATTGGGGGAGTCTCAAGACACGGACGCCCATGTATCTAAAGAATGGCCAACCACCTAAGACATAGACTCCCAACTATCAAAAACACAGACACCCACCTATCTAAAACATGGACCCCAACTATCTAAGACACAGACACCCATCTATCTAAAACCCGGCCACCCACTTATCTAAGACACCGACAGCCACCTATCTAAGACACAGATGCCCACCTATCTATGACACCTGAGTAAGACATGAACACCCACCTATCTAAAACACGGACACCCAACTATCTAAGACACGGACACCCAATTATCTAAGATATGGTCACCCACCTATCTAAGACATGGTCGCCCACCTATCTAAATGTATTAAAAATTGATCTGCTGCACACTAAACATAATATATGACATAATGGCTAAAGGATGTATTACTGGTATATAAGAAACTAATGCAAATTTAGAAGAGTAAAATTGACATTGCAGAAACTTCTTCAGTCACTTAGCACCCTTCCCCCAATAGTCAAGTCAAGTTTAACCATGTCTTTTCCACCATCTTGTTGTAGTCAAGCTTCCTACCACACCCATACATGTAGGTTTTAATTGCACTCAGAGGCTTATGCCCTCATATGCATTTGCAGCACAGACAGAGGCATAAGGTAAGGGAGTTAGGGACCCAGTATACATGAGAGCACCTTGACGGAGGTTATCGGGCTTAACATGCAATGGCCAATGCATCAACTAAGATTCTCATTTTTCATATTGTGTCTTTAAGCAGTTTCTGCAATGTCAATTTTCCTCTTCTAAATTTGCATTAGTTTCTTATATACCTGTCATACATCCTATAGCCATTATGTCACATATTATGTTTGGTGTGCAGCGGATCACTTTTTAATACATATAGTCTTTTTCCAGCTAGCACCTAAACTTGTAGGTGTGCCAGTTATCTTTAAATTATTACCGACCTATCTAAGACACAGATGCCCCCCTATCTAAGACATAGTCACCCACCTATCTAAGACATGGTCACCCACCTATCTAAGACATGGAAACCCACCTATCTAAGACATGGACACCTATCTATCTAGGACACGGATACACACCTATCTAAGACATGGACCCCCACCTATCTAAGACACAGACACCCATCTATCTATGACATGGACACCACCTAACTAAGATACAGACACCCAACTATCCAAGAAATGGACACCCAGCTAGCTAAGACATAGACACCCATTATACAAGACACAGACATCCATAAGAACCAAAGCACAAGAGTGTACAATTGCCCATAGTCACTTATTAACACCACAATGTCCACACCAGTGCTATGCAGGAATAGTAGTCTGCCCTCCTACTAAGATGTCCAAGGCTGGTTCTTTTTGATTTTCAAGACCCAGACATCCACCTACACAAGACATGGACACCCAGCTATCTAAGACACGGAAGCCCACCTATACAAGACACGGAGACGTACCTATCTAAGACACAGACACCCACCTATCTGAGATACAGTCACAACATGGACACCCACCTCTCTCAGATATGGACACCCATCTATCTAAGACACAGACACCCACCTATACTAGACACAGACACCCAGCTATCTAAGACAAATGCATGCATACCTATCTAAGGCCCCTTTCACATCAGCGTTTTTCGCTGAATGCGGCAGATCCCGCAGATTTACCGCATCTGCCGCCTAATGGTCGACTTGCGGAACACCTGCGGCAAGCCCCCATTTATTCTCTATGGGGCTTGTGTCAAGTGTGGCAAGTGCGGTTTTTGCCATGATCCGGCAACTACGGCAGCACAAAAAAAATGCAGTTAAGCACGATTTTTTGCCAGGTCGCAACTGCCGTATTTGCCGTAAATCGCCTCACCTACAGCGGAAACAATCCTGCCGAATTCCATCGCCGCTTCACACGCCGCAATTCCAAAGGCAATGTGGGCTTACATGTTCAGCGCGACGAGGAGATAGCCGTGCCACAGTGGTTTACACCACCCCTCATACGCGCTCATTGGACAACGCAACAGCGTTACGATTGGTCAGCCAGCGCTGGAAGGCTGGCTAATACATGATGCCATTGCCATTGTGTGGTGGTGAACAGACAGCTCTTCAAGTATGGTGCGATGTCAAGTGACAGCCAATGGGAACACAGTAGCCTACAACAATCATTTCAGACAGGCCGCGGACTCCAGCACGCTGAGGCACGCCTACGCTCAGGAATCAGGCGACGGCCAAGAGGCGATTTATCACCGCGAAATTCCCCAATCACACGCCGCAACTGTGAGGATTCCCAGTCGAGATTGCGGCGTGTGAAGGTACCCTTAAACATGCAGTTCAGGTAACCATTGTTTTACTTTTTATTTCTTGTCCCTGATTGGAGTAAGGTTTCTGGTGTAAAGGTCACCACAGCTTTTCATAAAATATATGAGCCATAGTGTCAAGCCCCCCAATGCCCCATCATGACACTGCTCCACCTTTACAAAACTGAGACTGCTAAGACTTTACAGCTTTAAAAAACTGAGACTGTTGTATATACATCACATAGGATAAATTAAACTGCTGTATACATCATATGATACACTGAAAGTGCTGTACACATACTCACCAAATCCTGGGGATGCAGACCTGCCGTGCCACCGAGTTGGGCTGTTGCCAGCAGGATATGGGGGTGAAGTGCACTAACTATGCTCACAAAAAAACGTCCTGCTACTGGCACTGGCTGTACTAATCAAGTCTTGTGTGTCATTCATAGTCATCCCAAGGCATATTCGGACCTCAGGCTAAAAGTTGGACAACCCTGATGAAAGAAGATTCTATAATCACAAGAGGACACTGATTACCCTATTGGCTGAATTTTATCCACATGACCCAAATAAATGTTGACATTCAATATTTAAAGAGAACCTGTCACTCATTTTGAGCATTATAAACCATGGCCACGACCTTTAACATACTGTAATTTGGGTTCCTGTAACCCCTTTATAATCCCAGACGTGCCCCTGCATACCTCAGAATTCAACATTTAATGTGTCCTGAGCTGTATGTATATGAGTTCTTAAGGGTCTGATGGGGTGCGGCGCATTTCCATCAGAGCCGCCCCGCTGCCTGGAAAACACCACCCCTCCTGTGTATGTAAGTGAATTATTCACAGCTCTAACGCCTGCGCAATGGCGCGGGTCACTGTGCTCTATTGAAGCCGCACAGTACCCCAAGTCACACGAGATTTGTTAAGTCTCGCACCTGTGAAGTGGAATCTTGCAAGACTTCCGGCACTGTGCGGCTTCAATAGAGCACAGTTACACACACCAATGCGCAGGCACAAGAGCTGTTAATGTCATTCACATATATACAAAGGAGGGGCAGCATTTTCAATGGAGCAGGAAGTGGGGCGGCTCAGACTGAAGTGTGCCGCACCCCATCAGACTCTTAAGAACTCATTTACATACACACGGGACACGTTAAAAGTTGATTTATGAGGTATGCAGGGGGACATCTGGTGATTTAAAGGGTTTACAGGAAGCCCAATTACATCATGTTTAAGGTGGTGGACATAGTTCGTAATGCCCAAAACAGGTGACATGTTCCTTTTAAGAGCAGACCTCCATGCTCATGCTAGGATTCCAATATACTTGCTGGCTCAACTAATAACCCAGGAGAGAGCTATTTTAGAGTTATTATTTGGAAAATCATAGATTTCTATATATTTGAAATGTTATATAATGAGCTGCTGTTTATACACTCCTCAACATTACACGTGTCTGCAAGCATGCATTTGTTGAAAATGGAGAGACAAACACGTACTGCAACGTTTTTCAGTGGGTTACAACACAAACATAATATAACAATGCTACAGTTTATGCAAATGCAAATACCTTATAACGATATATGTTCTGCCTCTAGCTCCCCCCAATCTATCTGCATACTCCCTTCCATGTACATAGAGTCTTATTAGCAGACACTGTCATCACTGAAGACAGATTTAACCTGTAAATGTAGAATTTTTGAGAATGAATGATCAATCCGTGAGGAAAAAGAAGCAAATTTCTCTGATAAAATATATGACAAACTTTCTTATTTTCACGTGTACTATTTATGAAACATAAATTAAAATGATGGTCCCTCTTTAACTTTCTGTACCATGAGGTGTTGAGCTATGAAGCACGTTATTCTGTTTTACTATTTGCGATTTCGTTGTTCGGTGTTGACTGTTACATTCTTGCTGTATAGATAAAGCACCAGGCTCACCTGTCCTACACCTGTCCTACACCTGTCCTACAAGGGAAAACTCCGGATCAAAAGCCAATTCAATGAGAAAACTCCAAATGGAAGATTCAGTACAACTAAAAGGTAAGATTTTATTTTCTTAAAATTAAAAACATGACATTTACGATGACAAATCGAGAGGAAAACAGAAAGTCCCATAGATAATGGTTTACGCGTTTCAAGGCATAGGTCTCTTAATGAGGTGTATGACTCGAAACGCCAAAACCTATATTTATGGGACTTTCTATTCTTCACTTGATTTGTCATCCTTAATGTCACATTTTAATTTTAAGAAAATAAAGTTTTAGATGAGCTGGATCTTCCATTTGGACTTTTTTCCTTTTTGCTATATACTAATTCATCCCTTGCTTTCTCCATACAATGGCTTTCTTAAGCACTTAAAGGTATTGTTATCATAAATGTATGACCTGCTGTTATTTATTACCAATATAAAAACAAATGACCCTTGTTGGCTTTTCTGGTCTTAATTATCCGTCCAAGAATAGCACTAATAACCAGACCACACATCTGTTCTGCGAGCCCCGGTATATAAAACAAATGAAAGAGTATTCTTTTCTTTTTATATAGACTGTGAACGACGATGGAAACAATGTTTCACACTTTTCGTATAATGTGTATTTTCCTAATATAATTCCCCATATGGTTCGCTGATTTCACAGACACAAAACAGTTCATAAAGACGTTCAGAATTAAGACGATGTGTTTCCAAAAGTGTTTGTTTTTCATCCTCTGCCCAATGGGAAAATTGACTCCGTTTTAAAAAATTTTGTTTTAAATTTGGAAAAAAAAAAAAGCTTCTTGAAGTCATCGTGTTTCGAGGCGTTACGGCAACAGTGAAATATTGTTCTGTAAGATAAAGGTGCATGGGTGATCTAAGGACAAAGGCTTGTACACAAGAGTGTTTTGTTAGCAGAACCGGCCGTTCTCAATAGTAGATGAGAGGTGGGAAGGAACCCCACTGGATGTCCGGTTTAGAATTTCAGGGTGGGTTCTGCCGTTGGCTTTGAGCAGGGCTATATTGGATCCTTCAGACAGAATCTGAAAACCCATTTCTTCAGGAAAGCTTAAAGCCTGCAATAACCAGCGGCCACCTCAACACCAACGGAGTGGTTGCCTCACCATCACGGGAGCAACCGCCTCACCACCACCACCATAGCTGTCACCTCAACACTAACAGAGTGGTTGCCTCACCATCACCGGAGATACTGCCTCACCATCACCACCAGAGCTGTCACCTCAACACCACCAGAGTGGTCGCCTCCCCACCATCAGAGCTGTCACCTCACCCCCACTGGAGCTGCCGTCTCACCACTGCTGGAGCTGTCACCTCACCACTGCCGGAGCTGCCGCCTCACTCGCTGGAGCTGCCGCATCACCACTGCTGGAGCTGCTGCCTCACCACCACCTGAACCACCGCCTCAACATCACCAGAGCTGTCGCCTCACCACAGCCGGAGCTGCCGCCTCACCACCACCAGAGCTGCCGCCTCACCACCACCGGAGCTGCCGCCTCACCACCACCGGAGCTGCCGCCTCGCCACCACCAGATCTGCTGCACCGCCGACCAACTTTCTCCTCCCCATTGTCCTGTAGAATGTGAGCCTACAAGGGCAGGGTCCTCTCCCCTTTGTACCAGTCTGTTATTGTTAATTTGTTTACTGTAAATTAAATCTATAATTTTGTATGATACCCCTGCCCTCTACAGCACCATGAAATTAATGGTGCTATATAAATAAATAATAATAATATTGGCCAAATGTCCAGTATCAGGTCAGTTTCACACTTTTGGGGGATGTTTTTGCATACATGAAAACCTGATTGTTTTTCATCAGTGTTTTGGATCAGATTTTCATCAGTGTCGGGTCAGGTTTTACCATCGGTATTTCAACTGTTTTTCTTGGGTGCAAAAAACAGAAATTAAAGGTTTCTTAAACTCCTTCTGGCAAACAGTGAAAAATGGAGAGCACTAGGGGGCTGTAAGTGTTCTGTATGAATCGTTCATGGACTCATAAACTTGAATATGTGAGCTTGATTTATGACAAGGAATGACAACAGACATATTACTATTCTTTGGCTGTGTGCTCACAATCCAGAGCTCCGGACCTGCGAGTGAGTGTAGGGAGACTGCAGCCGCCCTGTGCCCACGATCTCCGGTGGGTGCAGGGTGGCTTCTCCCTGAATTCACCTGATTGTTATCTCTTCTGACTGTGTAGCATGAAATTAACACACTGCAGAGATGCAGAAGTCTAGAAACCCGCACCACAGCTGAAACAACGCTACGGAGGGGAGAAGCACAGTGAGCATGGGATTTTTTTAAATCCCATCCACTATGCTTCTACTGTAGAGTAGAGCATTTTAGACACAGTGGCAAGACGCTACATCCAAAGCACTGCAATTCCTGACCGTGAGCACACACCATTTTAAGTCTGGGTGAGCAGCACTGACTGGAGGCAATGGGCAATAGTGTGTGCGGGGAAGCCAACGAACAAGAGGAGCTGGTATCACAAGTGAAACAGAGCCAGGTGTATCGTTCAGCAACTGTAGGGGAAATTAGTGTCTTTTGGCAGGGAAGTACCGTGATTAATCACAGGAATGTAGTCAGGTATCTTCCATCATGGCAATGGTTAAACACAGGGGCATGTTAAAGGTAAATGAAGTGGGGGCGTGGCCTGAGCATGGCGGTGTGAAGACGCTTCATTTTGGAGCTCTGTGGACCCGGGACTCTTAATTCGTCTTTGTCCGCTCCTCTGCCGCCCGGATGTCAAGGAGAAAGAAGCAGGAGGAAGTGGGTAGCTCTGCCCAACCACCGGTGAAACCGGGAAGAGAAGCGCACATTGCTAGGCTGTTCAGCGCGGCGGGGAAGCAGACCGCGCACTCGCCTGTAATGGCGCCGGCCAGAGTGTCTGCAGAGAAGCAGCAGCAGCAGACATCTCCCCAGCCTCTGCAGCAGAGAACACCCCGAGGCAGAGATGGAGGAGAGCAATTGCCCACATCTCAGAGGGCACTGGGAGAGAGACGGGAGCAGCAGGAGGAGATTACACTGGATGAATGCAGGATGAAACCAGCAGCCTCTGCAGTTTCACAAAATGGCGCCAACGCTGAGAGAGATGGTGAGTCATGGAGCACAGCCCCAATTACAGTGCACACAGAGATGAGATCGCACACACAATCTGATGACTCCTGTGTGGAGCTGAGGGCCATCAGGGACATGATAGCCGCCCTCCCTTCTAAGCAAGATATTGATAATATAGTGGCCCGCATGGAAGCCTCTCAAGAAAAAGCCCTCAGTGTAGTAAGAGAGGATAAAGAGAATATTAAATCCCAGGCAGCCATGACAACAGAGGCAATAAGTGCCATGGAGGAGAGAATCACTATTCTGGAGAGGGATGCTGCACGATCTAATGCCTTCACGGTGGCCTTAATCCTACAGACAGATGACCAGGAGAATAGAGAGAGGAGAAATAACGTTCGCCTGAAGGGAATTCCTGAATCCGTCACGACTAATATGCTCTTAGACAAGACTTTGGACATATTTAATATGGTGGCTCGGAGACAATCAGGATCGACCTACAAGGTGGATAGGATACACAGAGTCTCACGCCCTGGCCCCATAGATCCGGAAAATCCCAGAGATGTCTTGTGTAGGCTACATAACTTTACAGATAAAGACAATTTGATACAGGCTGCCTGGGCTTTTGGAGATATTATATTTGAAGAGGCTAACATACGCCTTTTCCCTGATGTCTCTAGCCGCACCTTGTATATGCGGCGCCAGTTGCGCCCCTTGCTTTTGAAGATAAAGGAGATAGGAGCTACATACCGCTGGGGGCATCCTTTTCATTTGATTGTGAAAAAGGGCAGCAGACTGTTTTATCTGTGGCATAAGGATGAGCTTGAAGACCTATTCTCTTTCTTGGACATTCCACCCTTCCCGGTCCCAGATTGCCTCTCTCTGGAGGGCTTCAAAAGATTTGCTGCGCTGGGCAGACAACGTAACTACTCAAAAGATGAATCACGCAGGCGAAAGGGTCGAGGTGGTGGCACCCCACGTTTGCCTACAACATCGTCCGGTGGCGGGGGGGGAGGGGGACGAATTGCTGTCAGATCTCCCGACTTGAACCCCGACTCTTATAGTCGTTGACTTATTTTTCCTCCGCTGGGACTGGTTCTTCCTGGGCAAGAGGTGGGAGAAGGGGAAACAGGCATTGTCTTCCAGTGTAGTGTTTTCTCCTTCTTGAATTACAAGAGACTAAATACAAGACGACCGCCTCTGTTGGGTTACTGTTCCTGATATTACTGGGGTTTTAAATTTTGAATGTTGATATGTTATTTTGGAGTTCCGGGTCTGCAGAAAACCGCCTATAGGTCAGTCACAACCTCACCGATCCCCCTCTGTTCTTTTCTCTCTGTGGGGATCGTGTTTATTGGTGGAAACCGATATCGACTTGTACAGTCTCTTTTAATACCCCTGGACATAAGGGGTCTTGGTGGTGAGTGAAGTTCGTTCTTTCTTCACCCGCTACCAACTTTCTTCTTTCTAATTTGCTCTTACTTTATTCTATCGTTAATCTTTCTGCCCTTCCCTCCCCCCCCCTCCTTTCCTTCACGTTCCCTTTAATTTACTTGAACCTATTTTACTCTTAAGCATACGCACAATTTAAAACTATTGACATGTCAAACAATGATATGAGGTCTTTGAAGATAGGATCGTTAAATGTACAAGGTTTGCACGATATGGGAAAACGCTCTATATTGTTTAATTATCTGAGAGCTAACAAAATACATATTGCCTTTCTTCAGGAGACCCACTTGAGTGCAACTAAACCATACAAACTCTCTAATCATTGGTTCCCTTCGACATACCATAGCTACTCATCGGACCCACACTCATCCGGTACCAGCATTGTGATGTCGAGATCGTTGCCTTGGGAGCTCTTGGATTCCTGCGGTGGTGAGGATGGGAGACTCCTTATGGTCAAAGGTAAGATTGCTTCTCAGATGTACACCTTCGCCTCGCTCTACCTTCCTAATACTGGCCAGATATCTGTGATTTTGCGGTTTTTGGAGAGGATTGATGTGTTCGCAGAGGGGACTCTGATACTAGGAGGGGATTTTAATATTCCACTGGATCCTGATCTAGATACTTCTAAGGGTAAAACTAGTATCTCTAAGATAGCGCGAAGACGACTACAAATCGCACTACACGATCACCAGCTCTTGGACGCTTGGCGTTTGCTGTTCCCGAGCTGTAAGGACTATACGTATTATTCCCCTACACATGACACATACTCTAGAATTGACTATTTTCTTCTGAGACATACGGACTTGACTCACCTACAAGACGCTACAATTGAATCGATTGCCTTTTCGGACCATGCGATGGTTACGATCTCCCTTGCACTTGCTTCTCCAATTCCGAGACAATGGCAATGGAGACTAAATGCATCCCTGTTAGAAGACCCAATTATACTAGCTGATGTGATTCAGAAGGTGAAAGACTATTTTGTTCTAAATGTATCTCCGGATGTGTCGCCAGTGACAATGTGGCACGCTCACAAATGCGTATTAAGAGGCTTATTAATACAACATGGAGCTAGACTAAAGAAAATAAGGGATATTGAGATTCGAGAACTCATGATCAAATTGAAGGACTTGGAAACTAGACACAAACGACAGGAACTTCCCTCAGCAAAAAAGGACCTTTTAGATGTCAGAGAAAAATTACGTTCTAAATTACTGCAAAAGGCGAAGGGTGTGCTTTCACGTTGCCGTCGCCACTTCTATGAATACGGGAACAAAGCGGGCAGATCCTTGGCTAGAGCCTCTCGACTGCAGAATGCCGCTACTTATGTACCTGAGATACTCAATCCGAGTACCTCACGAGGTACAAAATTTCCCTTAGAAATAGCAGAGGCGTTTAAACAGTATTATACTGCTTTATATAATCTGGATGATGCAAAATCATTAACGGCGACCTCTGCCTTCAAAATCCGCATACGAGAATACATTAAATCTTCGGGTTTACCAAAGCTCCCAGAATCGATCCTTACATCCCTGGAGGCTCCAATCTCAGAGACGGAGGTCGAGGAGGCTATCTCTTCAGTTAAATCTGGAAAAGCCCCAGGCCCCGATGGTTTTACGGTGACCTATTACAAGAAACTTAAGACGTCCTTACTCCCACATTTAACAGCATGCTTTAATGCTATATCGAGGAGAACTCCTCCTCCTAAAGTTGCATTACGTGCTACTATAGCGGTAATTCCGAAATCAGGAAAAGATCCCCGGATCTGCTCTAGTTACCGCCCGATCTCCTTACTTAATGTAGACACCAAATTGTTTGCTAAAATATTGGCGAACAGGCTTTCGCCATTCATTCCTGATATAATACACTCGGATCAAGTGGGATTCGTTGCGGGACGTGAGGCCAGGGACAACACTACTAAGGCCATCAACTTAATACACCATGCGAAGGTTTCTAAAGCCCCTCTGATGCTACTATCCACGGACGCTGAGAAAGCGTTCGATCGCGTTCATTGGTCCCTCATTGAGGAGACGTTACTGCACATCGGTCTGGGAGCAAAGATGCTTGGCTGGGTGTTGTCCCTTTACTCTGTCCCGTCGGCGAAGGTTCGGGTGAATGGTATTCTGTCTGAATCTTTTGACATTACTAATGGTACACGTCAGGGATGCCCGCTATCCCCGCTGATTTTTATCCTGACGCTAGAACCATTGTTACGTCATATCAGGGGTAATGGTGACATCTCTGGTTTAAGATTGAGATCGCATACACACAAAATTGCTGCTTATGCGGACGATCTTTTGTTTTTCGTGGGGAACCCTAGAATCTCCATTCCAAATCTCCTGAAGGAGCTGGAGAGATACCACACTCTCTCGAACTTCAAAATTAATAGATCAAAGTCAGAGGCCTTAAATGTCTCGCTCCCTGCTGGACTGGCTTCTGAGTTGAAGGACGCCTTTGCTTTTCATTGGTCACCTAAATCCCTCCGTTACCTGGGATTGCAGCTTACACCGGATGTTCGTAATATATACGGAGCAAATTTTCCCGCCCTGCTAACTACAATTAGAACGGAATGCGAGAGATGGATGTCGTTGGCCTTTACATGGATGGGTAGATGTCATCTTTTTAAGATGACTATCCTTCCAAAGATCTTATATTACCTGCAGACGCTTCCCATCAATATCCCGGCATCATTCTTTAAAACGGTCTCACAGCTCCAGACGAGATTTATTTGGAACAAAATGAAACCGAGAATAGCAAAATCAATCTTGCATAGACGTAGGGGAGAAGGTGGTATAAACCTTCCAGATGTTAAATTATATCACATTGCCAGCCACCTTGCACGCGTAATAGACTGGTGTAGACACAGCGAGACCAAATTGTGGGTCCAGATAGAACAGGACTTTACCCCTCTTAGACTTCAATCATTGCCGTGGGCTATATTACAGAAAGACGCGACTGTCGCGGAGCATCCAACGATCGGACCTACTCTTAAGACCTGTAACCATAAATTGGTTAGGTGTTCCATAATACCGCATGCATCGAGTATGTTCCCAATATTGAGTAACCCTGATTTTAAACCGGGCATAGGGGATCCTTTATTTCAAAGGTGGATTTCAGATGGGATGGACAGAGTGGGGACTTGGGGTGACGGAGACGAGTGGCCCACCCTAGAACAGCTTAATACGATCACACGCCCGATAGCGTTGGGATTTTGGAGATGCTTACAGCTTACACACTATTTACGGACACTCCCCCCTAAATCGGCCTACCACAGACCTAAGACACTATTCGAACACTTATGTCAAAACGAAGGTGAATGTAGACATACTCTATCGAGATCATATGCTTTCTTGATCTCCCCTCCGGACCTGTTGACCCCACAGTTTATGCTGATGTAATGAGGTGTACAATTCAGATTGTATTATTGAAATTGACACTGAAATGAACTGTGCACAGTCCGCACTTGTCCACCAGGGGGCATTAGTGGACTGTACAATCATAGAGGGTGGAAATCCCCCACCATCTCTTTTGTTTACTCAGGAAGTCAGTATAGAACGAGAGCTGAACCAGAGAAGATCTGCCTGTGGATGTCTGTTGTCTGTTGCCGGAAAAATCACCCTGCAGAAGCCCCTGTGACTGATCCTGGGCCACTGGACTTTGGTGCTGTGACTCTTGCCGCTCTGCAAAACCTTGCCCGCCGAGCACCCAGAGTGCATGTGCAGGGGCCGTGACCGACATAAGGGAGTCATTTGGCTGCTGTGATCTCTCTTCTGCTGCTGCTCTGTGTGCCCTGAGACTGGGAGAGACATTAAAAGAAAAATTCTGTTACCTGCGGAAGGAGACCAAAGAAGAAGACTGAGGAGATCCCCAGGCCTGCTACGTGGGAGCGACATCTTCTTCTGTGATAAGACTGGTACGTGATTTTAGGGAAAGTTAGGGAAAGATACCTTCATTGTTGTGTTTTTTTCTTGCTGTGTACCCGGCAGAAGTGAAGATTCAGAGACTCTAATATATACAAGTGCGCATATAGTTCGGTTGACTGTGAGATAAACATGTTTGCCAGTAAAGAAACGTTATTATCGGTTAAACCTGAGTATGGGGATTCTGTTGAGAAAGATCATACACACACACCCGCGGCCTTACCACCGGTCGCTACATCTGGCGTAGTCGGCAGGATGTGTGATCAACAGAATCTCCTCCCGGTAGTAACTTATAACCAGACATACTACGGCCTGCAGGTCCATATCCGGTGCCAGCACTCCGAACAGTGACACGGAGGAATTGAAGCAGATAGTAGCAGAGTTGCAGAAACAGATACTACAGCTACAGCTCATGCTAGACCAACAGGCGGACAGGCAAGCGAGACAGCAACCCAGTCGGCCTATGGGAAGGTGCTGGACATGCGGCGACTAGGGATGGGCGAATCTACTCGCTAGGACTCGTTACTCGGCGAGTAGTAAGGGACTCGCAGGACTCGGTACTCGGCGAGTTTCCCAGTGATGACTCGCACGAGTCCAATGCAAATCAATATCAATCCTAGTTTTGTCAGAAACGCTGACAAAACTAGGATTGCCATTGTTTGCATTAGACTCGCGAGTAATCACTGGCTACTGTACCAGTGATAGCAGGGAAACTCGCAGATAACTGCTGTTTCTTTGCGAGCCGAGTCCAGCTGTCTTCTCTGTGCAGCTCCAGGGTCCTAGAGCCCTCCTGCTCACAGAGATGATGTAGCAGTGCTGAGATTGTTCTCAGTCTGCTCATCCCCTGTGCATGTAGCAGAGAGGACATCGCGTTTTGGACTACGTCGGACGGAAGAGGATTTTTTTAATTAAAGATGGAGTCCCTAATGGCTTTTTTTTTTATTTCAAATAAAAAATTTTCTCTGTGTTTTTTTAACCCTTTATTGGAGATTCTTAGTGGCTGGGTCAAACGTGGCCTGACATTAAGAATCTCGGGCTTAATACCAGCTTGTATAACAAAGCTGGTATTAACCCCTTTATTACCCAGCGTGCTACCGCCACCAGGGCCGCTGGAAGAGCGGGGTTCAGCGCCAGAGGATGGCGCTTCAATGAACGCGCCATCTTCTGGGGCGGCTGCGGGCTGCAATTTGCAGCGGGGGGTGCCCAGAAAGCTTGGGCATCCCTGCACTGCGGATTCCAGCCCCCAGCTGCTTAGCTGTACCTGGCTAGACATAGAAATTGCGCGGAGCCCCACGCATTTTTTTAAAATTATTTAATGAATTTCAGAGTCAGAGTCTCAGAGTCAGAATCTCAGAATTTCATGAAATAATTTAAAAAAAATGCGTGGGGCTCCGCGCAATTTCTATGTCTAGCCAGGTACAGCTAAGCAGCTGGGGGCTGGAATCCGCAGCGCAGGGATGCCCAAGCTTTCTGGGCACCCCCCGCTGCAAATTGCAGCCCGCAGCCGCCCCAGAAGATGGCGCGTTCATTGAAGCGCCATCCTCTGACGCTGAACCCCGCTCTTCCAGCGGCCCTGGTAGCGGTGGCACGCTGGGTAATAAAGAGGTTAGGGCCAGCTTTGTATTATCAGCTGGCCCTAAGCCCGAAATTTATGGTGGTCACGCCAATATTAGACATGACCGCCATGAATTTCTATTAAATTGTTTTAAAAAAAAACACAACACAAAGAAAATTTTTTATTAGAAATAAAAAAAAAAGCCATTAGGGACTCCATCTTTAATAAAAAAAATCCTCTTCCGTCCGACGCAGTCCAAAACGCGATGTCCTCTCTGCTACATCCCCTGTGTATAGATATAGATCTCTATACACAGGGAATGAGCAGACTGAGAACAATCTCAGCTCTGCTACATCATCTCTGTGCACAGACATTCATGTCTGTACACAGGGAATGAGCAGACTGAGAACAATCTCAGCACTGCTACATCATCTCTGTGCACAGACATTCATGTCTGTACACAGGGAATGAGCAGACTGAGAACAATCTCAGCACTGCTACATCATCTCTGTGCACAGACATTCATGTCTGTACACAGGGAAGGAGCAGACTGAGAACAATCTCTGCACTGCTACATCAGGCAGCAGGCAGGCTCTAGGACCCTGGAGCTGGCAGCCAGCACAGAGGAGACAGGACTCTTATCTGTGCGAGTCAGCGATTACTTACAAAGTAAACGAGCAATGCAAATAAATGACAAAACTAGGATTGCTTCAGGCTGAAGCTTCCGAGACACATCTGCGAGTTGTAAATCTCACACTACTCGCTATTACTCGCTTCCCCATTCATTTACATTGGACTCGCTAGACTCGCAACGAGTAGCGAGTCCTGGGCTCGGACTCGCTAGAGTCAAGCGATTCCGAGTAATTTAGGATTCGCCCATCACTAGCGGCGACCCCCGCCATAGGGCAAACCGTTGTCCGCATCCTCCACCCGTGGTCCGATATACCAGAACCAGCAAGGCATGCCCCACAACAGCAGCCACCTTTAAACTAGACGCCCCAGCCAAAGCGGTTCGCTCGGCAGGGGAGATCAGGGAAAAGGGTGTGAAGAGACAGAGCCGGACCGATAAGCAAGTACTGGCCACTCGGGTCCAGGGGACGGTGAAGTGGTTTAATGTCCGCGATGGGTATGGCTTCATCAACAGGAATGACACAAAGGATGACGTGTTTGTACATCAGACTGCCATAAAGCGTAACAATCCTCGTAAGTGCCTCCGCAGCGTTGGTGATGGGGAGGTGGTACAGTTTGATGTTGTGAAGGGAGAGAGGGGTACAGAGGCCGCCGACGTCACCGGTCCTGGGGGTGTTCCCGTTAAAGGAAGCAGATTTGCCCCCAACCGGTGCCGCTACCGCCGGCGATCCTACTCTCCCCGGGTAGAAAACGTGACTGAGTTTATTGGAGATATTGTGAGCCCTGAACAAGGGAGCGAAGGTGAACGGGGGGATGACGGTTTCTCCCAACAGAGGTCCCTACTCCGCCGGAGATCAATCCCTGTGATATCAACGGCCATCACTGCCTTGGAGCCGATGGTTGTTGACAGGGACTGTCAACCTTTAAGTGGGGGGGTATGTAATGAGGTGTACAATTCAGATTGTATTATTGAAATTGACACTGAAATGAACTGTGCACAGTCCGCACTTGTCCACCAGGGGGCATTAGTGGACTGTACAATCATAGAGGGTGGAAATCCCCCACCATCTCTTTTGTTTACTCAGGAAGTCAGTATAGAACGAGAGCTGAACCAGAGAAGATCTGCCTGTGGATGTCTGTTGAAAGTGGACTACTTTGCTACACCTTGCCGGAAAAATCACCCTGCAGAAGCCCCTGTGACTGATCCTGGGCCACTGGACTTTGGTGCTGTGACTCTTGCCGCTCTGCAAAACCTTGCCCGCCGAGCACCCAGAGTGCATGTGCAGGGGCCGTGACCGACATAAGGGAGTCATTTGGCTGCTGTGATCTCTCTTCTGCTGCTGCTCTGTGTGCCCTGAGACTGGGAGAGACATTAAAAGAAAAATTCTGTTACCTGCGGAAGGAGACCAAAGAAGAAGACTGAGGAGATCCCCAGGCCTGCTACGTGGGAGCGACATCTTCTTCTGTGATAAGACTGGTGCGTGATTTTAGGGAAAGTTAGGGAAAGATACCTTCATTGTTGTGTTTTTTTCTTGCTGCGTACCCGGCAGAAGTGAAGATTCAGAGACTCTAATATATACAAGTGCGCATATAGTTCGGTTGACTGTGAGATAAACATGTTTGCCAGTAAAGAAACGTTATTATCGGTTAAACCTGAGTATGGGGATTCTGTTGAGAAAGATCATACACACACACCCGCGGCCTTACCACCGGTCGCTACACTGAACTGGGAGGCGGACCTGGGGCTGGAATTATCGTTGGATCAGAGATCGGATATATACGAGTTAGCACATTCTACCTCAATATGCTCACGGATACAGGAAGCTAACTATAAGTTGTTAACTAGATGGTACAGAGTCCCCTCGCGGTTACACAAGGTTTTCCCCTCAATCGATGCAAAATGCTGGAGGTGTGGTGAGGCGGAGGGTACATTACTCCATATATTCTGGGAATGCGCAAGACTTCAACCGTTCTGGTCAGAAGTGGTGAAGATTATTAGAACGGTTACGGACTATCCGGATGAACTTGGCCCGAGTCTCTTCATGCTACACCACTGTGGGATTCCTACACATAAATATAAGCGATCCCTATTGAGATTCCTTGTGATGGCGGCGAGATCTTGTATCCCAATTCTCTGGAAGAAGGAGACCTGCCCTTCAGTTGCTTTATGGTTAGAAAAGGTAAATGACATCATGCACCTAGAAGACTTAACCTCCTCACTTCATGATACATATGTGCAGTATAGAAATACCTGGTTTAATTGGATGACATTTCAACAATCTGATCTATACAAATACTACAGAGACCTCTAGACGTCTCAGGTTGTTTGAAGCTTTAATAGATTAGGGATGTGAATAACCCCTGTAGTGTCTGCCTTCCTCTCTCCTTCCCCGTCCCCTCCCCATTCCTATTCTCTCTTTCTTTCTTTCCTTTTATTTCTTTTTCTGTTTGAATCTGTTTGTTGGGTTAGTGAAGTAAGCGAATCTTATCGGTTTGCTATTAAACATACAGTTATGGAGCTTATTGTAAACTAAAATTACAGAAGACATTGTCTAATGAACTGTAATGCAGTGGATGTACTTGCTCAATTTTTTGTTACCACTTGTTGTTATAACATAAAAACAAAGAAATAAAGAATTATAAAAAAAAAGTAAATGAAGTCTGGTACATTCCAGCAGGGCAATGGTTAATAGCAGCAATATAACAGAGAAGTTGGTGTAATGGACCCGTAAAAAGCGCTAGTCAGGCACCAAACATCCGTTGACCATGCACAACCATTCGCATCCTACTACCTACCTGTGCATATTTTACCCATGTGAAATAAAGAATAGTTTTTTATGCAGTCGGTAAGTGCCACTTTTTTCTACTAACTGTTGGATTTATTTGGACCGCGCAGAGAAGGTTACACCTTTCCCCATTGTACAGGTGATTGCTGCATGATTTCTAGTGCATAGCCATCCTATCTGTATTGCAGAGAAGTCAATGTAGGTTGTATTTTCCAAAGAAGCAATGGAAAACTGCTGAATTTATTTGAAGTATAGACAAGCTGGAGACATATTTGAAGAGACGCGTTATCTTGTTTAAACAGGTGTAAACAGGACTGAGAACAGTTGGGAGAAGTTGATAACTTGCATGCTGGGAGGATGATGTAGACAACAGCTAGCAAATTGGACTGAGCTTTGAAAGAAAACAAGCAAGACAAGAGTAGCAGAGATACCAGGCTAGAGTTGAGTCAATTGATGTACAAGAAACATGAGAGGATTGATAGAATAATAATTAACATCCAAGCACACAGCCTCTGCCAAGACCGGGCCCTGCCAAGACCAGCCTCAAAACTCCTAGAAAGAGGATGTTAGATGGGTTACCTAATAAACCTGGTGTGGACTACTGCAAGGGAAAGAGGCTATAAGAGAGGGGCCAGACCAGGCACCTGAGCTGGGACAGGTGATAAACACTTCAATGTTCTCACCCACAAAGCTCTCCACAGTGCGACACTCCTCTAAATCTCCTGCGTCATCTCCGTTTATCGCCCTACCTGTTCTCTGTGCCAGGAAAGCGACTTTCAACTAATATCTGCCCTAATCTGAACCTCCGGCTCAAAGATTTCTCCCGAGCTGCACCAATTCTCTCGAATGCTCTACCCAAAGAAATTAGGACTAACCACAATTTACACAGTTTTAGGCGCTCCCTAAAAGCCCATATCTTTAGGGCGGTTATTACGATCCTCATCAAATTCTTTTAATATACAGCCCATTCATTATTTCTCTTAGTATAATTCTCCATCAAACTCTTCACTGCACCCAAAAGCTCTACAAAGATTGGCTGGTGACGGCTCATACAGTCTATCACTATCCCCCATTGCCTCAAGATGGTTGGACCAACACTGTAAATAAGCACCTTTACTCTGTGTCACCACCACCTCATTGCAGATTGTAAGCTCTTGTGAACAGGGTTGTCTTTATTGTTGCTTTAATTATGTATTATCTATAACTATGTTACTTATGACTTGTATATGAACTTCTGAATTGTTGGCGCTATATAAATAAAGATTATTATTATTATTATTATTATTATTAATAATAATAATAATAATAATAATTAGGAATAACTTATTACGTCACTCTTGCTTGAATGAGGCTGAGCTGCAGTTCCAGGCACATACTTCATAGATTTTTTTTAATAAGTCCTTAAAACAATAATTATCAAATTAATAATAATTGTATTTGATGATTAAAGGGATGACCTAATAATATAGAATCCTTTGATAAGGTATGGAGGGATTGGACATTGGTCACAGAAAGCTTCCAATTGTAGGTTTTATTGTATTTGCTGTCTTAACCTAATGGATCTTTTTGTCATGTTTGGAGATTTCCGACCGGTGGGACTTTATGGGTTTTGACAACCTCGAATTCTATAGAGACTCGACATACTGATAAGCCAAAGACATTCCTGGACTTCGTCGATTTGAATTTTCAATTATTGCATTTGCAATCCTTCTCCTTTACTTGTCATGCTTTGATGTGTATTGAGGTCTCATAGTTTCTCTGAATAATTTTCTCGAATGTCTGTTTATCTTTGTTATAAATGTAAGAATTTAATAAAAAATAAAGTTGAATAAAAAAAGGGGATGCCCACTCTTAAAATAGTGAGTCCCAAACTCTGTAAAATCCCTAAAATAACAATCTCAGCAGGTACTCCCCCGTTCCTGGGTCCGGTGCTAGCTCTTGTCTCAGTGCTTTGGCTGTAGCAATGACGTCACGTCAACAGCACACATCACCGCTTTAGCTAATCATGGAGCACAGTGGCTGTTACTTACTGATTCATTAGGCTACTGGGCACCACTCCAATCATGTCCTTCTTCTCCTCATCCGGAGACTGCTCCGCTCTGGGAGAACACCGCTACCACTCGCCAACACCCAGGACTCTATGGTACACACTTCCGGGTTACGAGATGCACTTCCGGTCACAACAAAAACAAGTACGGCAACACTCACTGGTCCTGGGTAAAAAACATTTTAATCTTTATTCCGCAACTTCATAGCGGTACAAAGGATGTGTACAGGGGGTATCTAGGGAGGAGAATGGGGTTTTTCAGTAACTGGGGGGTTACTGAAGACCCTCCAACCTCCTCCCTGTACACAGCCTTTGAACCGCTATGAAGTTTTGGAATAAAGTTTAAAATGTTTTTACCCAGGACCGGTGAGTGCTGCTATACTTTGTTTTTGTTGTGAGCTCAGTGGCTGTGCTGTGGTTGAGGGTAGTCACCGGTGAGGTCAGTGGACAATCCTATGAGCTCAGTGAGCGTTTAGAGCGGTGACGTACATAGTTGACATGATGTTACTGCAGAAACCAAAACACTGAGCGATGGGGAACAGCGGTGAGGATCCGGCGTTGGACCCAGGCACGGTGACTTACTGCTGAGTTTGTTATTTTTCGTATTCTGCAGAGTTTGAGGCCAACTTTTCTGAAACTGGACAACCCCTTTAATCCCCCAATGTAATACATTCAGGATATGTGTTACGTGTCTCAAAGGCAATTAAGGGGAACACATATCTCAACACTATGACAACCCAAACATTAAAATGTCAATACCGACTTTCCGATCACTTTCAGGAGTGAAAATGGAATCTGAACTGGCAAAAACAAATCCAGTCTACACCAAGGAAAACATCCCTGTGTACTGTGGCTGTGCAAAAGCAATTAATAGAAATGCTGCAAACATTTATTCAGGAGATTTACAAGTTAAAAAAATGAATCATAATTACTTAGGTTTTAAGATGTTAATAATGGCCAAAACTAACAGAGTATACAGCTGAAGAAGGTGAGGTCATTCCCCGTGTGAGCCTAACAAGCGCGGCCACCTGTAGAGATAAAAACAGGCAAAAGAATGAGTTTTCCAGCCACGGACTGAGTGTGAGATTTCCTTGGATATAAATGTTCAACACTTGGTCTCAAAGACAAAATTAGTAATTCTGCTATTTCTTGTAAACACACATGGCCGAACGGATAACCCAAGAAAAAGTAAAAATGGAAGTAAAAATACAATTTGTACTTTTGGTTTAAGGGATCTGTTTATATAAGGAAAATTATGAATTACAGAATATTATATTACAAAGTAAAAATAATTGTGATGGTCACCAGTCTCCAGTATTTAAAGACTGAGCAATGTCAATAGGTGACACCGGACTAGGTCTAGTTCTACTTGAAAACGGTCACTCTCATATCAACAACTTTGCCTAAATGAGAAATTCTGTGATATATCTCATTAGAGAAATATGCTTCTTTCTCCACTTATGATGGCCACATTACAAGTCCCGATATAGGCGTCCAACTCCGATAAAAAGTCACGTGGTTCGTGCGTTGGCCCCGATATCGTTCGTGCGTTGTGTGGTGTAAATGTCCGATACGATGCACGAACGATGCCAAAACGATATCGGGGATCAAATGAGCGTGCTCTCCAACGGCCCGGTATTGGATGGACGTTGTGGCCGGATCGTGCTATGTGACAGCCTAACAACGATGTGGAGTACAACTTCCCCTATTCTCTCCCATGTTAAATGGTCGTCCCTGGGTCGGCCGTACAATGGGGCGTACACATCGCTGTTGCATTGCCTGACGATATCGCGCTGTGTAATCTTGGAATTCTGCCCAAAAAATGCGCGCTCCCGCGCCGTTGTATCCAACATCATACCGATGTTGGAACGTGTAAAGTGGCCATGAGACACTTCTTTTCCCTCCCTGTCTCCTAAATCATTAATTCTGAATCTATCTTGCTCAAAACAAGATGGCCTGCCAGTTCAATGAAGGATCACATTATCAATGTGGAATAGGAACCATTATGTTGGTGTGTACTGTGTATGGGAGACATCATAGCAGGTCGTCTCCACCCACTTGCTCAGAGACAACTAAAAATCAGAGACAGAACCTTCATAGGGGAAGACTCATGGAAATTGCAGGATACAAGTCATATACTGGCCACAAACAGCCTTATTTCTGATGTACGTACATGATGTCCGATTCAAAAAGAGGCCACCTGAAATGACAGTGAAGCTTAAAGCTACAGCTCACAATATGACAGTCTTGTGTAGGATGATTTCAGATTAAATTATTCCTATTAGTCCACTTTTTTGTAAATAAGCCATATTTTTTCTGTTTCTTATGAATTGAGCAACAGAAAGACAGGCATTAGCTGCTATGATATGGTCCCACCATCATAAGCACTGATGTCCTCCCCACCAAGCTTACAGCTCAGAGTTTAGTTAAAAAGTGTCAAGCATGCGGGTGTGAACCCACTGGGCCACAGGACCATGCTTATCTTGGAGGGGTGTAACTAAGTGGCTACCTCATTTTCATTAGAGCCTCTAATGGTGAGGTTAGGCTTGTGCTGGTAGGTCTCCCCCAGGTTCGACTCAAGGGCAGTCCCCGGTACTGTGGCAGCAGACCCCAGAGGTTCAGAAATCCAAGTATGCACAGTCAGGGCAGCTGGTAATGACTGGATAACAGGAATCAGGATGGCTGGTACTTTCAGGTTCTGCCACATACTCGCAGGTATGGGTTCTGAAATAGGATACAGTCTGCAGGTACATGATACAGGAACAGGATAACTTGGATACAAGATGTAAGCACATAAACTGTTGTAAAGGCACCCCCTAAAGGGCGTAGATGCCTTAAATAACTAATGCCTCTTAGCCATAAGCTACAAGTCACTTTATCCTAAGCACACTCCCAGGAGACCTGGCAATGCATGCATTCCCAGGAAGCAGTAGCGAGATCAGAAGACACCTCTACCTCATAGCATCCGGGAATGTGAGTGTGGCAGTGGTAGGATGCAGAAGCAATGCCGCTGGTATTACAAATAGGTAGTCCACCCATTTTTCCTCTAAAAAATTAAGAGATACAAATTTAAATGTATATTTGGATCCACTGAGCGGCAGGGTGAACACATGGACTGAGAGTAACAAGGACCTGAACAATGGGCTATGCTGGACAGCTAACAAGTGGAGCAGAACTCTGCAGTCCCTGTACTTCCTGCAATATTATTTTCTCTGATTAAGCCCCTTCTGACTGTGTTGGGACATCTGGAAGAAATATTGTCAAGAGAACAAAAGGTGAGCACTGCGAGGAGTCTTGCATCTGCCAACGAAAGAGCAACCTGAGACCATTCATGTGTGGGAGCTTTTCATTCATGGAGTTGGTCACTCAAAATGTTTCCTTAAAGGTACCTTTACACGCGGCAACGTTTCTAGGAATTTCACTGGCAACTTACTGGTTGCAGTGAAATCATGGACACATTGTTCTATCTTGTTGCTGGGTACAAATAGAACAATGTGTCCATGATTTCACTGCAACCAGTAAGTTGCCAGTGAAATTCCTAGAAAAGTTGTCGCGTGTAAAGGTACCTTTAAACACTGCCATGACTAAAGAAAGGGATCTAAAGATTCTAAAGACTCCAGTCACAATTTTCAGATTTATATCTTTAAAATAAATGTAAAACCATGCATTCAATCCCAATAAAAGTTCAAGGGGTATGGATCCTTTTTCAAGGCACTGTAGGTCATCAATAGTAAGGGCAGGGCTGGCTCCAGATTTTTGCGGGCACCGGGCGAAAGATTCTTAATGGACCCGTTTTACACTCTGCTCCCGCCCCTCCTTGTTGCTGCACGTCCGCACTTTAATCGGTACCCTAGGTATAGACTGCAGAAAATAACATTATTATTATTAATATTTGATTGAAGCCTCCCCAAGGAGGGGTCATTAGCGCTAATTTTAATGTACCAGGATGGAATATGGAGGAAACAGATCTATAGTTAGTGTCTTATTATTATCTTTCTGTAAATTATACATTACGCACACAGCTCTGCAACATGCCCATAGATATAAATGGCTCTGCTACATGCACATGTAGACACACAGTTCTGCTACATGCACACTACACATAACACACACACACAGCTCTACTACATGAATCCAGATACACACACAGCTTTCCTACATGTACATACAGATAGACACACACAGCTCTGCTACATGCACATTACATGCACATACAGATACACTCACAGCTCTGCACATGGACACTACATACCCGGCTCTGCTACATGTACAATACATGCAGATACAAACAAGCACATAACTCTGTTACATGCACCATACAGACAGCTCTGCTCACGTGTACAATACATGTACATACAGATACACACAGCTGTACATACATACAGACACACATGCATATGGATATAGATACACATAGATATACTGTACAAATACATACACACATACAGATATACACACACACACTCACATGCATACAGGTACACACACATACTGAACACATACAGATACATACACATACACACACAGGTACACACATACAGATGCACTCATACAGATACACACACACACACGCAAATGCTGATACACACATACTGTACATATTACCATATCCACCTGATCTTGATTGGTGAAGAGCAGGAAGAGGAGCCGCTGGGAGCTGCAGAAGCAGTTTCTTTCAGGACCTTGATTTGAGTCGTGATCAGTCACATGACTGGAACTGCAAGGTCCTTCAGCCTCCATTCAGCTCCTGGTGTTCTCTCTCCTGCTGTGTACTGATCACCATCTGTGCAGAGCAGGAGAGAAGAGAGGAGAGCTGTGTGTGAGCGGGGCACGGGGCTTTCATTGCTTCCGCTCACAGACAGCTGTGGGCCCGATCACTTCTTCAGGGCCCCGGCACTTGCCCGGGTATGCCAGATGCTGACGCCGGGCCTCAGTAAGGGTGATGTTCCCCACCGGTCAGTTGTCTGGTGGCGGATGGATGTAAACACTTTAAATGAAGCCGCTGAGTGCAGCCTCATAAAAAGTGTAGCAGCCGCAGGGACAGGAGGAGAGATGGAGTGGGGACAGGAGGAGCAATGACAGGAGGAGAGACGGAGGAGCAGGTACACGAGAAGCGGTGATAGGAGGAGAGACAGAGGAGCGGTGACAGGAGGAATGGTGACAGGAGGAGCGGTGACAGGAGGAGCAGGGACAGGAGGAACGACAGAGGAGCGGTGACAGGAGGAGAAACGGAGGAGCGGTGACAGGAGGAGAGACCGAGGAGCAGTGACAGGAGGAGAAACGGATGAGCGGTGACAGGAGGAGAGACCGAGGAGCGGTGACATGAGGAGAGACCGTGGAGCGAGGACAGGAGGGGAGACCGAGGTTCGGGGACAGGAGGAGAGGTAACAGGAGGAGAGATGGAGGAACGGGGACAGGAGGAGCGATGTAGTTCACTCACGTTCACTGAACATGTTCTGTCACAGTATGTCAACTACATACATATTCTAGAATGCGTTAGAATCGGGCCACCATCTAGTGAGTAATAAGCATGATTCTGTTCACTATTTGGCTTGTATCCTGCACTTTCACCAGTTTTCCCATGCTGATTTTTAATCTTTTTTTCAATCATCTCTGAGCTAGTGGGTAGAGATAAGCAGCTATGATGTCTTCCATACACAGTATCCAATGAGACATGGGAGATTCCTAATCTCCTGCAGATTGAAGCAAGAATCCAACTGATTCTCTCCTGATGTAGGTGCAAGTCCACATGAGCTTGTGGGCAATAGGCTAAAAAGGAAAAGGTCCAGCACTCCGAGAATGGGCTTAAAAAAATTGTATACTTTATTTCTATTTCTACACTTAAACATATTAAAGTCAGTGATAGTTTAATAAAAACAAATGTGTTTCAACCATAAGGTCTTAATCATTTGAAATTCCTAATCTGCTTTCTCTATGTGATACAGGTTCAGAAGCAGCAGTAGCAACGAGAACATTATGCAGCAATACTGAGCAGTGTTACTGTGAATCCAGCACGGGGTGAGATAAGCCAATTAATAGAAAGCAGCAACTGTGTGTCTGTGCCTCTCTCTCACTTTGCTTTTCACTCTACTCTTTTTCCTTGTCATGAAAAAGTGCAGATGTTAGCAGAATGAATCATTATGTCAGAAGGCAGGGAAAGAAGTGGTTCATATCTGGAGAAACAAGCAAGTTTTGCTGATATAATGTATTATAAATTTTTTTAGATTTGCTTGTGGCTTTAATTTATTCAAAGGTTTCTGGAACCAAAGACAGTTTTAAATTATTAATTATTGTATGATGAGATGACTCTGCTCATTCTGTCCCAATCTCAGCTGATAATTGATATATAAAAAAACAAGACATCTGTGACATTGTTGGCAGCAGGTCATTCAGGATACTCTCAAAGTGCTTTAATTAGCAATAAACAGGAACAGATATGATAGGCTTGGTGGAATTAGGACTATACATATCTTAAGTGTCTCTGTGCAGCATCAGCAGACTGCTTCTCCTCTCATGCACATGCACAGGAAACTGATGGTCACATGGTCTTTCCTGTGTGAGCGCCTCTGGGAGCCGTTTTATTTTATCTAACTTTATAGATAATACACAAACCTAGCAATAGAACACTTACATATACAGGAATGGAGTTGTTGCACTAAACACATATTCCAACAGACATCCATCCTAGGCTACAGGAACAAAAAGGGTACCTTGGACAGACAAGGCACATGCCGCTTCTTTAGGCAGAGCCTCAAGAAAACCGGATACCCTTTTAACTCCTATACAAGGATCTGGATTTACAACAGGGTCCAGGATATCACTGCGTATGGAAGGGCAGCAGTCCAGAGAAAGGAAAGTCACCAAGCAGGGTCAAAGCCGGGAGATCAGCAAAAGGACAAAATCAGAGTCCAATAGCTTAGGGTGCCTTCACACTGCGGCGTGATCCGGTCCGGGGCTGTCCGGGATGACCCTGACAGCCGCGGACTGGATCAGCACACAGGACTGGAGGGCTAATATGCCCTCCGGTCCAGTGTGCAGTCGCACACAGTTCTCGCTGCTAAGTCAGGACCGCGGTGCCGCGGTCCTGACCTGTCAGTGGCTGCAGCTGTGTGCGGCTGCACACAGGACCGGAGGACATATTAGCCCTCCAGTCCTGTGTGCTGATCCAGTCCGCGGCTGTCAGGGTCATCCCGGACAGCCCCGGACCGGATCACGCCACAGTGTGAAGGCACCCTTAGTCAGGTAGCTGGGTCAAAACCTAGACGGCAGCAAGGTACAAAATCATAAGAGAGAAGTGTCCAAAAGAGCACCAGTACAAGACACTTTACTAGTCAGGGAAACCAAAAGCTATATCTGGCAGATTCCAGCAGAAAGCTGAAGGTATTAGTAGGGTGTGGTGCTTTCTAATAGGCTGAAGATAGTAGTTAATGACTTCAGCCTGACAGCACATACACACTCACACACACACATCCAAGACTCTGAAGTAAACAGGTCCCAGCAGCTCTAACCTTAGTGGACAAGCAGAACCTACGCTCACCAGTTTCTGGCTCTGACTTCTCCTCTATCACCAGCACCAGCTACAGAGTGAATACGGCGGCGCCTGGGGACAGAAGAGGTTGATGGGGCAGATTTTGGTTGGGATGTGATAACATGTCAGTCTCTTGTTCTCTAGTGGTCAGTATTAAAACTGAAATAATTTAAGATTTTTAAGACAAAAACTAAATCTGATGAAAGGAATTTGTCATTTTTTAACGATGATACATTACATTTTAGGGTTTCAAGTACATTTTATCTTCCTTTGTCTAGGATACAGAATTAAACTATTAATATTCAATCCATACAGGATAAAAAGAAAACAGAATTTGATAACCATTAGACCGATACAATCGTAGCCATCGCATTATGTAATACCCAGTACAGACTGACTCCATCACGCCGTTCCAGCTGTTGTTACCAGATACCAGCCTGCATTAATAATAACGGTGAGAGTACAGACGTACCGCGAGTAGACGACTTGGGGGGAGAATAGAAGAAAAAGGATATGTTAAAAATAACGATCGTATTCACTTCTATTATTGTTTCATATATTTTATTTGGCAAAGTACATTGTACGTACAGAGTGTGGATGAGCTCATTTTATTTCTTGCTAATAAATCTTAGATTTCATTATGCTTCAGTAGCTTCATACAGGTTTACTTTTTTATGTGATATTTCAGGCCCTAAAACCCTGGCACTATCGATTATCTACAGACAAGAAAAGAGACATTAATGGGCTTTGTGAGGGAATAGAAACACATGGCTGTTTTTCTTCAGACACAGCATTGGTCCTGAGAATGGCTTGTGTGTGATATTGCAGCGCCATTCATGTCACTTGGGCTGGAGTTGAAAAACCAGACACAAACGACATCAGGAAAAGAACACAAAAAATATAATAGAAAGTCATAAATCAGGGGTATCCTGATGAAGGCTATGTCGAAACGTGCGTAGGGGGGTGCATCACATAGCAGTCCTGCTGATCATTAATATGTATCTGTCTTTCATCTGAACTTACTCCCATTTTTTTAACTATCATAATTGTATATGTACTCTTGACTCAGAGGGTAGATTTATCCTCCTGAAACTTAAAAGATTTGTTACAGTATACACCATAGCTAGTTGGTATGCCCCAAATCAACATCAGATAGGTGCTTGTCAGGGATTTCTGATAAAAGTGACTGACTTTGCTGAGGGGGTAGTCATCATAGGCCGAGATTTTAACCTGACCCCAAATCCAACCTTGGATTCCACGTCATCTAAAACCAACCACCCCGGCAAACCGCTTTCCAATCTTAAAAACATCTTCTCGACATGACACTTGTAGACATATGGAGTCTATCCAATCCGGCAGAGAGGGATTATACCTTTTTTTCGCACCCTAATAACTCTTATGAGAGGATAGACATGTTTTTGACGAGTCATTTTGCTTTTTTATGGGACCCATGGCCTTCTATTGGAAGTTTTTTATGCTCTGATATTTCTGTCTATTAATCCCCCTGATGCCATAGAACGTCCATGGACACGAAGATTAAACGATAATCTGTTGAACGACTATATGTTTGACTGACATCCGGACAACTATAGAGGGGTTTCGGAAAGACCATGGACAGGATAAAACTCCTATATCATTTAAATGGGAGGCCCTTAAATGCGTCCCGCGGGGGGTCTTCATTAAACACGGTTCTAGGCTCAAAAGAGAAAAAAAATAGTAGGATTGCAGACTTTACTGACCGAATATATGACTTGGAAAGTAGGCCCAAATCTGGAATGGCTCGGGGGTTTTTAGCCAACTTAATACAATGTAGGTCTGTGTATGATTATACTTATATTTAGTAATACTTACACAAGAAGCAGGATGTTCGTTATGCAAATTTGCACATTATATTGTGTTTGTGCCCCACCTTCCCTGTAAACTCATTACACCATTTTACCCCTTGATCCAATAAAATTGTTTGATATGATCATGATTAATGACTTTTCTATTTATGGGGGTTTTTGTGCTTTTTTCCTTGTTACCCTCACCAGTCTTTGACCCAAGAGGAGAGAGGACCCTGCCCACGAGGGCTGACAGTCTACAAGAGATGGGTGAGGATAAAGTGGGTGAGGAGAGAGGACCCTGCCCACGAGGGCTCACAGTCTACAAGGGATGGGTCAGGAAACAGTAGGTGAGGAGAGAGAACCCTGCCTGCGAAGGCTCAGTCTACAAGGGATGGGTGAGGATACAGGTAAGGAGAGAACCCTGCCCACGAGGGCCCACAGTCTACAAGGGATGGGTGTGGATACAGTAGGTGAGGAGTGGACTCTGCCCACGAGGGCTCACAGTTTACAAGGGATGGAGGAGGATACAGCAGAGGAGAGAGGGCCCTTCCCATGAGGGCTCCCAGTCTACAAGGGATGGGTAAGGATACAGGAGGAGAGGACCCTGCCACAATGGCTCGTAGTCTACAAAGGAGGGGTGAGGATACAGGTGAGGAGAGAGGACCCTGCCCATGTGGGCTCACAGTCATGTGAACATGCTGCACCGAGCATACAGAACACAATTTCCATTTCACATAAGGCTGCAATGACATCCTTTATGTACTAGATGTTAAATGCACTCATATAATCTGCTGCTCATGATCTAGTCATGTCCCAATCTGAACCTCTTGGAAAGGTTTGTTCAGTCATTTGAGATGAACAGCGACAGGCTGGAATTTGTAAAGGATTTCAACATACTCGGATTAATGATCAGTCAAGATGCAGTGACCCTGGAAGTCAATGGGAGAATAGCTGTGGGAAAATTATCAATGAAGGCACTGGACAAGGTGTTCACAGCAAGGAACATTTCACTGGTGATGAAGACATGGATCATACATAGTCTGGTCTTTTCTGTAGTAACATATGGATGCAAACCTGGACGATGAGGGAACAAGGGAGAAGAAGAATCAACGCCTTTGAAACGTGCTGGAGAGGGATGTTATCAATGCCATGGATGGCAAGAAGAACAAGCAAATTAATTTTGGAGCAAATCAAGCCAGATATGTCTCTAGAAGCAAAGATCACCAAGCTATAATTTGTCTACTTTGGACCAGGGCTGTGCAGTCGGTAAGCCAAACATGTGACTTGGACTCTTCAATGTCTCCGCATCCAACTCAGACTCCACCAAGATGGACACAGACTCCGACTCCACAGCCCTGCTTTGGATATATCATACGAAGAGAGAAATCACTGGAGAAGGACATCATGGTCAGAAGAATAGAAGGAACAAGGCAAAGAGGAAGACCAGCAACCAGATGGCTTGATATTATCAAAATAATGGCGGAGAAGACCCTGGTGCACATATCTAGGATGCACAAGATCGATCTTCCTACACAGTGTTCAAGTGGCCATGGCTCGAGATCAAACTGAAGGCCAATAAATAACTATTCAGTCAACATTGATCCTACACCTTTGGTGTTTATGTTATGGTATATTGAAGACTTACATACAGATGATCATGGCATGACTGTTGGTGCCCATAAGCTGTTTATGGCCAGTAAATGAATAGCTCAATACTAGATTTTCAGGAACAGGCACCTAAAATTGCATAATTTCTATACTTAATTGATTACTGAGCCTGGAAAAGATTAATCAATTAAAGCCGATTTCACACCACATTTTTTATGGATCCGGGGCTGTTCGGTGTGAACCGGACAGCCCCGAATCCGGTTTCGGCCTTATAGTATTCCTATGGGCTGGATAGAGCCGGATGCAGGTATTTGCCATCTGGTTTCCATTTGTCCGGGAGAATTCGGATTTTTCTCCTGGACACTAACACACTGCTTGCAGCGTTTGTGCCCGGGAAAAGAAAAAGAAAAAGGAGATTTTTGTGTACTCACCGTAAAATCCTTTTCTCTTAGCCTCTAATTGGGGGACACAGACCGTGGGTGTTATGCTGCTGTCCACTAGGAGGCGACACTAGGCAGAATCTGCAAAAGAGTTATGTGGCTCCTCCTCTACAGTACATACACCCTGGAGCAGGAAGTGATTCTCCAGTTTTGTGCTAAAGCAGTAGGAGAGTTAACAGATAATAACAGTGACCTAGGAAGTCTACGCAGCAACCTGTGTAAACAAATATAGTTAACAAGGTAATAACAGTATAAACAGTTAAGAGTAAGCAGAGTAATACTAGTACCACAAGGCCTGTAACTAAACAGACGCATGTGGAAAACAGTGAAAAGTTAACGAAGCAGATAACTGTATAACAAGACCTGTAACTAAACAGGCTCACAGTACTACAAGGCCTGGATCTAAACAGGCACAAGTTTAAACAGTCAACAGTTAACAAAGTGACATAGGTAAACATATGTAAACATGTTAACCATGTAACAGTTGAGAAGCTATGTGAGAACTGTAGAAAAAGCCCACAAGGGCAATAGGGTGGGTGCTGTGTCCCCCAATTAGAGGCTAAGAGAAAAGGATTTTACGGTGAGTACACAAAAATCTCCTTTTCTCCTTCGCCTCATTGGGGGACACAGACCGTGGGACGTCCTAAAGCAGTCCCTGGGTGGGAAAAGCAATGGAAACAGTAACGCTGAGCATGGTCAGAGAAGAACTATGCACCGACAGGCGGTTGCTGCCGCCTGGAGGATGCGTCTAATCAGACCAGCGGTTGCCGAGGACTGAGTGCAAGTACTGTATTGGCATAAGTATGTGTGTAGGCCGACCACTTGGCTGCCTACGCTCTGGTTGTGCTGACACCTGGTGCTGAACGGCCCAGGAGTCGTCCCCTCCCGGCCGTAGCAGAATATGCCGGAACACTGGCGAAAAGGATGAGTGTTCTGATGGTATAAGCGTCTTGGATGGTTAGATGAATCCATCCGTTAGAGGAACCTGAGAGACTGACGTGCCCTTATTTCTGTCCTGTGGAAGAAGGAAGAAAGAGAATTCGGCCTCTTTGAAAGGCACTGTGCTGGACACCTAGAAGTGTAGGGCCCTGGCAAGGTCCTGTATATGTAGGTCCTTCACGACAGGATCGACTGGAGTCGGACGCAGCGATGACAGAGAGATGTCTTAGGAGTATACAGACTTAGAAGAAGGATGGAACCAGCCATAGAGCGATCTTGTCCAGGTGGAAGACCAGAAAAGATGGTTGGCATGAGAGCACTGTAAGTACTGATAGCTCTGCAGAGAAAAATCATTTTCCCCGAAACTACCGTTGTTTGGAAGAGAACGCTAAGGATAATATCCTATAGAGGCTCAAAAGGTGAGTCTTGCAGGGCCGTGATGACGATGTGTAGGTCATACGGTGTAGTCCTGTTGTCTGGAGACCTTAATGACAGATCCTTCGAAGGAAGGCTATTCATAGAAATCTGGTGGCAGGACATATTTGCAAGAAACAGAGAGTTCTTGGTATAAGGTAGGGTCAAGGACAATGACCTGTAGAGGTGTCCCAAGGAAAAAGAAAAGGAAAAAGAAAAGGAAAAACCATTACCCCTGTGTGATGGTATATCGTCAATAAGGCTGGTTTCCTTGTTGTAACTATGGTCGCTACAATATCCTGGAAAAAACCCTTGAGTTAAATTCCAGGTCTCAAGGGCTACACCATTAATTCAGATTTAAAGAATTCCAAGGGAGAACTGGCCGTGAGAGAGCAGGTCTGGACTGTCGTTCAGTCGTCCTGAGACTGCTGTTACGAGTGGGACGAAATCCACGTCCAAGCACATTTGGCCAGTCTGTGACCACAGGGATGAGACGGCGACCTTCTAGTTTGACCTTCCAACCTATCTTAGTAGTGGGGAAGGAGTATAGAGGAGATGGATACAGGTCCAGTCTTGGACTAGAGTATCTGTCGTATTGACTGCGGGTCCTAGAACCTGGTCAGGAATAAGGAACGTTGGCTTGAAGGCGTGATGCTGTCAAGTCCCCATCTGTAGTTTTGTTGCGCTGGTAGCCTTGACGGAGGACATCTGGAGGAAGGGACAGATTCCCTGAGTCCATCTCTTGGCGTGATAGGGAAAACCACTTTCCTTATGTGTACCTGTGGTACGAGAACAGCTGAAGTACAGTGTCCAAGGATTCCACCTGATGAAAGATGTGGCGAAACGTTTGACATCGCTTGGAAAGTGTGGGTACACCCTGGTGGTTGACACATGCCCCAGATTTGTCGTTGTCTGTTGTATCCTGAATGTCCGACTGCAAGATGGCGACTGAATGATTTCAGTGTTATAACTACTGCCCGAATCTTCGTATATTGAAGGGCATTGTGATGGGGCACATTGCACCACATCCTGTTCTCGTGCCAAGCCTGAGCACGGGTAATTGAAGGCCGGAGGTGCAGATAAGCCAATGGAACTGGTGCCACTATCCTATGGCTGAGACTTCATATGTGTAAATATGGCAGACTTGTGTAGGGTAATCTGCCAACTGAGTCTTGTTAATGAGCCCAGGGAAAGTGACAGTGCATTCGCAGTCCCTAAAAGTCCTGAATTGAGGAATAAGTCGTCCAGATATGCGAGACTCCTGGAATGCAGTATAGATATGGCCAATCTCAGGCTGTGAAAAAAACCTTTGTATTCTCTCTTGACTCCTGAGTCGAGAAGGGACTGACTGCGCGGAAGAGAGTTTTGGGCTACAGCCAGGCAGGGGATTGATTGGAGAGACCATCCATTGGGTTCATGCGGACGGTAGTCTGCGAGGTCCTGCTTCTAAACAGGCTGTGCAGTGTGTTTGCGCATGTCATCTCAACCCGAGAACCTATATATAGGTGCAGTGAGGAGGTTAGCAGCTGAACCCGTGCACCGTGGTCTGCGACCCAGAGTTTTGTCTTTTTTTTTTTTTTTTTTTAATAGTTGAGGAGGGATCCCGGTTAGGCCTTGTGCAGTTGCAACTGCAAGCTGAGTCCCCAACAGTGGGGAGTTGAGGAAGGAGTATGGCATATAGCAATCTTGGCTGCAGCTCAGAGCATTAACAGTGGAGAGCTGAGAAGGGAGTATGCTATGATTACCCGTGCACCTGCGGATCGCGGTGTTTCAACCAGTGTCTAGGGAGACATGGCTGTCATCACCGTCAACCAGAACTCCAGATGTGGGGTCTGGAGGGGCTTGGCGAACAGTCATGGGATGCTTTACAGTTGTCTGGTAATTGCAGGTGACATCACCTTCGACTGGGCTTTCCAACAGTGGGGGGCTGAAGAAGGGACCTGTCAATTAAACGCGTAGCAAGTCCACCACAACCTAGGAGTGCCAACTGTCCAACTGTGTGGGGGCCCTGGTAGGGTTTTTTTTTTTTGTTATTTTTTATTTTTGTGAGACGTTTAATATCAACTGGGCTCCCGTAACGACAGTGGGGATGAGGGAAGAGACATGTCGGTGTCTTACTTTAACGTAGCTCCCCTCAGGGTAAAGCCATAAGGTTGATAGGTGTACCAACAGGTACCCGCATTTGGCGCGGTGGTAGGACAAAGATTATAACACGTGCGGCAGAGACTTGCCCGTACCGCTCCAGGGATCAGGGATGTGCATGACATCGGGAATCAGGGACATTTATTTTTACTGCAGGAAAAACCAGTGCTGGACAACCTGAGCGAACTGCTGCAGGATACGCCACTGCTGGATGTCCGTCATTTGCTGTATAGCGAAGCTGTGCTGATTGTATTCTCCGGGAGTCCATGTGACTATAGCGGCTGCGGAGTTATTCTCCTTGAGGAAGGGTCCCTAAATCCCTATCACCTTCTTCTGGGAGGATAGGGGCAAAAATGCTTACGCAGTGGTGGCAAGAAGGGGAGCTCTAGCAGACCTTCCACCTGGTACTGTGCACCCTGAAGTGCAACAGGTGTCTGCAGGCTCCTGCACAGTAGTGTGTGCCTTAGCAGACCCTCCACCGGTCACTGTGCCGCGGTGGCAAGGTGACTACAGGCTGCTGACACCTTAGTGTGTGTTCAGGCAGTCCATCCATTTGGCACTGTGCCCCCTGAAGTGCAAGGCCTGCGTGTTAAGCAAGTGTCTGCAGGCTTCTGCAGTTAGTGCATGGCTTAGCACACCGTCCGCCTGGCAGCGTGTGTCCACATGTGCAAAACGCTGCCTTGTTAAGCTGGTCCACCTGTGGCCAGTCTGTGCCCCCACATACTTAAGCGCTGCTTGCCGCTGCTATACAGCGGCATCGGCGCTAAGAAACAGTAATGGCGGCGGGGTGAGGAGAAGGGGGGCGGAGCTGGACAGAACGCGCCAAGAAATGTTAAAAGGCGCCCTTTTTAGCATTGTCCCGCCTCCTGTGCTGACGCTGAGCCGGGTCCGACGTCAGGCGGAGGCGGGCGGGGAGGCGGGGAAAGCCTTCTGATGAGGTGGCTAGGCCGAAGCCGGGGCCTCGCGTGAATCGCGGGCCCGGGACCGGCGGAGGCCCGGCGCGGACGTCCGCGGCCTGGGAATGGCGGTGGCCCGGCCAGATACAGTGCTGGCCTCACCGGAGCCTGCACCCACGATAGGCTAGATGCTCCGGTGGGTATTCCGCCTGTCACTGTGCTCCCACATTGAGGGCCCCCTGTAGAGGTAAGGGCCTTTATAGGGGCAATGCTGGAAGTCTTATCCTGCTAGTTCTTCTAAGATGTGCTGCAGCATTTGAGATGTGCTGCAGCCTGTGAGATGTGCTGCAGCCTGTGAGATGTGCTGCAGCCTGTGAGATGTGCTGCAGCCTGTGAGATGTGCTGCAGCATGTGAGATGTGCTGCAGCATGCGAGATGTGATGTGCTGCAGCATTTGAGATGTGCTGCAGCATGTGGATGTGATGTGCTGCAGCATGTGGGATGTGATGTGCTGCAGCATTTGAGGTGCGCTGCAGCATTTGAGGTGCGCTGCAGCATTTGAGATGTGCTGCAGCATTGAGATGCGCTGCAGCATTGAGATGTGCTGCAGCAGTGAGATGTGCTGCAGTATTTGAGATGTGCTGCAGCATTTGGCTTTGTGAGCACACAGTTAAGCTGGCTCATCTGAGGTGTGCTGCCGCATTTGAGATGTGCTGCAGCATTGAGATATGCTGCAGCACTGATCTCTCACATAGCCGAGCTGGTTTTAGGGTTAGACCCCTTGCGGTGTGCTGCAGCGTTTTGTAGTGCAGCTGTGTGCTGCTGCTGCGCGCCATACCTTGCGGCGTCTCGACCTAAGAGCCCCGAAGGGGGAATTAGGGAGGGATGCTGCCGTCCACCTTCAGAGGTCACTTGGCTGTTGATCCCATTCCTGTAACCGACTTGTTACGTGCAGGGGTCTCTCAACTGTAACCCAGCACCCCAACTGTGAGGAGCTGAGGAAGGGGGGGGGGGGGGGGGGGGGGGGGGGGGGTTTTTGCCGGCTTTGATTTCCATCTAACTTGCTGCTTGCGGTGGGGACATGGAGCATTACTGCGACCCAGAGCCCCATCTGTGGGGACTGGGGAGGAATGCGGGCCTCAGAACCGGCAGGTCTGGAGATCGCTTTAACCCTGCACCTCCAACAGTGGAGGGCCGAGAAAGGAATAGCCCTTAGCAGACAAAAATAACTCGACCCAGAGTTCCAACTGTGGGGTCTGGGGAGGTATCTGTGGTCGACATGTCCCTTCAAAAATAAAAAATGCAGCTTCAAAAAGTAAAATGGAGAGAGAGTAAGAACGTGTGCCTCCTTTCAGACACTAAGCAAAAACTGGAGAATCACTTCCTGCTCCAGGGTGTATGTACTGTAGAGGAGGAGCCACGTAACTCTTTTGCAGATTCTGCCTAGTGTCGCCTCCTAGTGGACAGCAGCATAACACCCACGGTCTGTGTCCCCCAATGAGGCGAAGGAGAAAAAAAATTGGACAAAATTGGATCCTCCTGGATCCGGCGCCCCCTAACATGGGAGTCTATGGCGCCGGATCCAACAATCGGATCCGGTAGCCAGACACCGGCTGCTTGACTTCAGTGGTGAGCTCAGCTGAACTTCAGCAGCTGGAGAGCTCCCCGCTGATATTTCAGAACCGCGGCTAGCAGGGGATTCTAACATTTCAGCAGTGATAGCTCCTGCTGCTGTGAAATGCCGAATCCAGCTGCAAACCAGACCAGAGAGCACATTTGCCCTCCGGTTGTGTTTCAAAATCGGGTCCGGGGCTTTCTGGTTCACACCGGACAGCCCCGGACCTGATGTTGCCGTGGTGTGAAGCCAGCCTAAAGAGAAATATCACTACTGATTTCGAGAAGATTTGGGCTTTATGGATTGAAGGCTCGGATTTGGCATCAAGAGAGTTGCAGAGATATGGCTTAGATGTCTTCTTACTATATGTCCTGACAGCGCCGTATGCATAATATTAAATATCACCTCTTCTGATGGGTCCTTCTTACATGTAAGGTAATAATCTGGAATAACTGTAGGAGGCTTATGTTTATATGCAAATAACTATTTATATCAATTCTTTTTTTTCTCTGAACTGTGAAATATATTTTTCAATTGACATAACCTTTTGTAGGGTTTTTTGGGTCATGGATGTCTTGTTCTTCGCTTTTTAAAATTTCACCAGATTAAAAAAAAACAAAAACATAATTTTACTAAAATCATTACCACTGTATTTTTATTTTAAAATAAATTTAATTTCCAAAAGATCCAGCAACATTTACAAGAATCATGATTTCTACTGCACAGGACTCCACCAGATTATAAAATACCAATGGTTCTAGATTTCATCACATCAAGTCTGACACTTTGTGACTGAAGACTGATTTATGTTTTGTGTAATACATCACAGCCGATCCTGTGCTTAAACTTGATCCTGATTGTGAGATGATCAGGTAACTATTCACCATTTATAGGTGGAGAAAAAAAAAAAGCATTATTTGAGCAGAAACTGTACATTCGTAGAGGGCAATAAACAAATTAAATAGATTAGCTAATGCAGATTTTGAGAATGGTGCACACGGTCCTCGCCGGATGTACATAGGTGCTCCTGGGGCGGCACATCCAGACGCTCTCAGAAGAATGTCTCTCTGCACAGGGGACATGTAGATTTGTTGCTTGAGGTGAACCACTTGTACTAAAAAGAGAGACAAAATACAGAATTATTAATCATCCAAAGCAAAAGGAAGCACAATGGAAACACAACTTTCACAACGCAACAGAAACTTGACTCCACAGATGAAGGAATCTTCTGCCATCCTGATGAGATTTGTAAAGCAAAGATTACGTTGACGTAACAATGTACGGTTTATCAACTGCTCAGCATGGAGCATGTCACCAGTGCAGACCATTTAACGTATCAGCTAGGGAAGAGCGAACCCGAACTGTAAAGTTCGAGGTTCATACCAAACACCAGGTGTCCGGGGCATGAAGACAGACAAAAAAAAAAATCTGGGCCTGAATTTGGTGTTTGGGTATTGTTCGTATGTTAATAAAGTTTGTTGAAAGGCTGGGGGCATGATTGTTGGGCCCTTCCCAGCCTAAATATACCCTGTTTCCCCTAAAATAAGATACTCTCTTATCTTACTTTTTGCTCCAAAAATGCACTGTCTCTTGTTTTCAGGGGATGTTATTTTTCCATCATCCCCTTCCAAGCCCCAATATTCCCTATAAACCCCCAATATACCCATGCAATATTCCCCCTCCCCCGTCTTTTTTGGGGGGAAACAGGGTAACAGCACGCAGCCACCCCACAAGTGGTGCATAAATTAGATGTGCCAATTCTGGCGCTTTAACTGGCTCTTCCACATTGCTCCGGTGTAGTGACAATAGGGTAATGATTAATGGGGGTCTATGTGAGCTGTGAATTGACAGCTGGCATTAAGCCCTGGTGTTCGTAAAGGGATGGGGTCTACCAGACACCCCCAGTACTAACCCGGCAAGTGTAAACTTAAAACACACACAAGCTCTGACGTAATCCAAAGAGTAATATCCCACGGCGCACATTGATTCCTATGGAGCTTCTCAGAACAATGCATCATAGGTCGCTGCCAGTCAGCAGTACTGGTCACGATCGTGAGCAATTCTGTACTAACTGCTGACCTCAGACACTCGTTCTGAAAATGAGTCTCCAGAGGGCACTGCTGTTCAGGGGTTTGTACAGAATTTCTCATGCTTGTGCCTGCCGCAGGCGGCAGTGACCAATGGAGAGAACTTTCTCACGGGAAAGCCCCATAGGAGGGCATCATGGAACATTGCTGTCGAATTATGTCAGAATTTTCAGGATATATTTTAAAGTAATAAATTGGTGAATAGGGACGTGTGGGGGAGTCTTTATTCAAATATACTTTTTTCCCCCTGTGTCTGTATCATTTGTTATCTCAACACTTACCATGTTAGTAATGGGAGTGTCTGATATGACGCACATTTATTACTGACAACAGTGCTGGATGCCAGCTGTCAACCCATAACTGACATCAACCCCATAAGTCATAACCCCAATTGCCACCGCACCTGGGCAATCAGGAAGAGCCAGGTAAAAGTGCCAGAATTTGTGCATTCATTGTGATCCTCCAATTCTGGGGGTGGCTTCAGGCTGGTATAGTTATACTGCGAAGGGCCCTTCTCACCTTAAAATACCCTGGCTAGCTGTCTACTTTGACATGGCTGGTTATCAAAAAATAGGGCAGAGTGTACACCGATTTTTTTAAAAAATTGCATAGGATTCCCTTTATTTTTGATAACCAGCAAAGGTAAAGCAGACAGCTGAGGGTTGCAGCCCATAACAAGTGCAGGTAAAGCACTGCTATTAAAAGTATTTGGGAGCCCACGTAATTTTTTAAAATGTATTTATTCCCTAACCACAATTGTTTGCAGGGCAATTGCCCCCATTTTGCTTCCCTTTGAAGCCCACTGGGCCTTAATATGACAATTTAACAGCCATTTTTCAGCAGAGAAATTTAAGTGCCCCTTAACTTATATGGGGTTCGGGGTCCAGTTCGGGTAAAGTCTGGGACCCAAACCAAACTTTTGTTTTAAGGTACGGCTGAACCTGGCAAACCCACGCATCCACGGGACTGCTCATCATTAGTATTTTCTTCTTATGGTAAAAGAATGTCTGATTTGGATCACTGTTGGGATGTGGCTATGCCAAGTCATGTTTTAGTGTCCATGTTCAGAATCACTTCCCACAATAGGCAAACTTTTGATCAGTGCCTTAATGGCGATTTCTAGGCTTGGGGGATCCCAGTCATTGCAGATTGGGGACATATGGACAAGGCAGTGTCCTGGCTGTGTTGTATGGACACGAAACATGTCTGCCACGGACGTCCTTCTGGCTCTGCAGGTCTTTGATTGTTATAGAGGTAAAACTGTTTGCTTTTTGGCTGTCAGATCCAGACAGAACATAAGGAGAAAATACATTCTGGCAAATGCAATTTCTGATTTGTTTTGTTTTCCATTATTACTATATAAATTGACAAATCTGTCATTCAGTACTGTGGGGAGACGTACAAGCACTCAAACACGAGATTGAATCAAAATCTCTACGTCCTCTTCTGTCAGGATGGTAAATTATTTCCACTGCTTTAATTTAAAGGAGGAAAAGTCTCTTTCACAGGCGTCTGATCAACCCAATGCTCCTTCAGCCAACTTGGAGGATAAATCTTGTAAGGCTGCAGAAACCCCAACTAAGCACAGGTCATCAGCCGCAGGGAAACACATGTCGTTTAAGGATTCCCTCCCTATCTAGAAAGTCTTTTCATCCCTTTGATAAGTCGACCAGGACATAAACAAAAATAGATTTATATACGACGGAGGATGAAGAAAATATGGGAGTGAAAAGAAATGTCTTCTTATTTGAAAGGTTCATTAAGGGTCTGTAGTAGGGAGTAGGACTGGGATACGTGGGGAGCGGTGAAACCTCTCATTCCTGAATACCGACTTCATGAGATCATTCAGTGTTATTGAATTTCTGGTGCACGTCTATGAGGGAGACCAGACTGTCAGAAGACAAAGGATGAAACACAAAGTAACCAGACCCGGGGTGATAAATGCAACATAATGTGTATGGGAAAAACTACAGCAAGTGACGGTCATTATTATTGACCTGCAGACACCATAATCATTACTATTTATGCTGATGGTTAGTAAATGGCAGCAGAGAAAAGTTACAGAATTTACTGCCTGTTGGTAACATCTCCAGATCTTGCTGAAATATGACAGGAGGTGGGTAAAGTGCCTTGACAAAGTATTCACCACTAACCCCATTTTGTGCTGACAAGAATTATGAGCAGCTGTGCCACTGAGAATAATGAACTTTTGTGCCGCCGAGAACGATGAGCTTTCGTGCCTCAGAGAACGATCAGCTTTAGTGCCGCCGAGAACAATGAGCTTTAGTACCGCCGAGAACGATGAGCTTTCGTGCCGCCGAGAAAGATGAGCTTTAGTGCCGCCGAGAAAGATAAGCTTTAGTGCCGCCGAGAAAAAGAGAATTTTGTTTACTTACCGTAAATTCTTTTTTCTTTAATCATCAATGGGAGACCCAGACAATGGGGTTAAGGGCACTGCCCTCCGGAGGCCACACTAGGTACTACAAGTTTGTAGACACCGCCCCCTCCGCTTATAAACCCCTACCGCAGGGAATATCCTCAGTTTGGTCCATAAGCTGCGAGGAGACAAAAAATAACCACACCCGAAACCTCGGGAGAAAAAACCGTGAACAAACGGTCCAACAACCCGGAATAAACTGTTCCAACTGGGAACAAGTCAAATGTGACAACAACCAACGGAACACTGGGTGGGTGCTGGGTCTCCCATTGATGATTAAAGAAAAAAGAATTTACGGTAAGTAAACAAAATTCTCTTTTTTCTGGTCATCATAATGGGAGACCCAGACAATGGGGATGTCCTAAAGCAATACCCCAGGGCGGGAAGAGTTCCTCAAAAGACGGATAACACATGGTCCCCCTTTTTAAAGGTGGGCAACCGCCGCCTGGAGGACCCGCCTGCCCAGACTTGCATCCGCAGAGGCATGGGCATGCACCATATAGTGCTTAGAAAAAGTATGCAGGCTTGACCATGTGGCTGCCTGACACACCTGTAGAGCAGAAGCTCGATGTCGCAAAGCCCAGGAGGCACCGACAGCTCTAGTCGAGTGCGCCTTCAATCCCAACGGGAGAGGCAGACCGGAAGAACGGTAGGCCTCCTGAATGGGCACCTTGATCCATCTGGCCAAGGTAGATTTTGATGCCGTGGACCCCTTACAGCGACCCGCCGTAAGGATAAACCAGGAGTCAGAACTCCGGAAGGAGGCAGTCCTGGACACATAAATGCGTACAGCCCTCACGAGATCCAGAGTGTGAAGGTCGCGCTCAACCTGATGAACGGGAGCGGGACAAAATGATGGAAGCACAATCTCTTGGTTCAGGTGAAAAGTGGACACCACCTTAGGCAAGAATTCTGGCCGTGGGCGTAGGACCACCTTGTGTTGGTGAACCACCAGGAAGGGTGACTTGCACGAAAGTGCAGCCAATTCTGAGACCCTTCTCAGAGACGTAATCGCCACCAAAAAGACCACTTTCTGGGATAGACGAGAGAGGGGAACTTCTCTCAGCGGTTCAAACGGCGGCTTCTGAAGTGCCGCCAGGACCATGTTGAGGTCCCAAGGGTCCAGTGGTCGTCTATATGGTGGAACCACCCGAGACACCCCCTGTAGGAATTGACGGACCTTCGGTAGAAGCGCCAAACGTCTGTCAAACAACACAGACAGCGCTGACACCTGACCCTTCAGGGAGCTAAGGGATAAGCCCAGCTCCAAACCCGACTGAAGGAAAGCCAACAGCGTCGGAACCGACAAGGGCCAAGGTGACCGTCTACCGGAAGCACACCAGGCGAAAAAGATTTTCCACGTCCTGTGGTATATCTTCCGCGAAACAGGTTTCCTAGCCCGATTCATAGTGTCAACCACTGTAGAGGAGAAAACCCCTGGACGTCAGCAGCCAGGCCTCAAGAGCCATGCAGTCAATCTGAGGGCCCTGGAATTGAGGTGGAAGAATGGGCCTTGCGCGAGAAGATCTGCGCGTTCTGGAAGAGCCCACCTGTGTCCGCCTGACAGCTGCCACAGGTCTGGATACCAGGACCTCCTGGGCCAATCCGGAGCCACTAGAATGGCCACTCTGCACTCCGTCCTGATCTTCCACAACACCTTTGGAATCAGAGCTAGAGGCGGGAACACATATGGCAGATGAAATCTGGACCAACTCAGGATCAGAGCGTCCGCTCCCAGAGACTGAGGATCCCACGACCTCGCCATGTATTGCGGCACCTGATGATTCAGCCGTGAGGCCATCAGATCCACGTCCGGAGTGCCCCATCTGCTGCAGACGTCTCGGAAGACATCCGGATGAAGAGACCACTCTCCGGCGTCCATCCCCTGCCGGCTCAGATAGTCGGCCTCCCAGTTTTCGACCCCTGGGATGTGAACTGCGGAAATCAGGCAGTTGTTGTCCTCCGCCCAGGATAGGATGCGGTGGACTTCGGCCAGAGCCTGTGCACTCCTGGTTCCTCCCTGATGATTTATATATGCGACGGCCGTCGCATTGTCGGACTGAACCCGAATGGGTTGTCCTGAGAGGAATCTCTGAAAAGCCAGGAGCGCCAGATAGATCGCCCTGATCTCCAGCACGTTGATCTGCAACGCCGACTCCGACTGAGTCCAGAGGCCTTGGGCCCTGTGGTGTAAGAACACCGCCCCCCAGCCCATCAGACTGGCGTCGGTGGTCACCACTAACCAAGATGGTTTGATGAAAGACCAGCCCCGAGACAAGTGACGTGGCAGAAGCCACCACTGCAGGGAATCCCTGGTCGGTTGAGAAAGAGTCACCAGCCGATTCAGAGAAATCGTCCTCTTGTCCCATCTGCGGAGAATCTCCAGCTGGAAAGGACGGAGGCGAAATTGTGCGAAAGGCACCGCCTCTATTGCTGCCACCATACGCCCCACCAGCTTCATCAACACCCGTATGGATGACTGTGGTGACAGGAGGACCTGTTGTACTCCGGAATGGATGGCCAACTGTTTGGCTCGTGGCAGAGACACCAGGGCTGAGTCTGTGTGGAAGTCCATGCCCAGATATGTCAGTGACTGGGTCGGAACCAGGGTCGATTTCTGAACATTGAGAAGCCACCCAAAATGTTCCAGAGACTTCATGGTCACCTCCAGGCTCACCCGACACAGGTGTTCCGATGGCGCCCTGACCAGAAGGTCGTCTAGATAGGGGATGACGGCATGTCCCTGTACATGCAGGAGAGCCATCATAGAGGCCATCACTTTTGTGAACACCCGCGGAGCCGAGGCCAGACCGAAAGGGAGAGCCACGAACTGGTAGTGTTCGTCCCCCACTGCGAATCTTAACCAGCGTTGATGAGCTGGTGCAATGGGCACGTGAAGGTAAGCGTCCCGGATATCTATGGACGCTAGGAAGTCCCCCTGTGACACAGCCGCTATCACGGAGCGCAGGGATTCCATGCGGAACTTCCGAACCAACACGTGACGGTTGAACAACTTGAGGTCCAGAACCGGGCGAAAAGAGCCGTCCTTCTTTGGGACGATAAAGAGGTTGGAGTAAAAACCCCGGAACCTCTCCCCGGAAGGCACTGGGACCACTACTCCGTCTCTGCGGAGACCCTCCAACACCAGATGAAAAGCCTGAGCCTTTTCTGGAGACGGGACCGATCGATGGAATCGGTGTGCCGGCTGAGACGTCAGCTCTATCCTGTAGCCTCTGGAGACTATGTCTCGTACCCACTGATCTTGGACCTGGAGTAGCCATCTGTCCCGAAAAAGAGACAGGCGGCCCCCCACCTGTGGGGAGGCAGGATGAGAGAGCGAGTCATGCGGAAGTGGGTTTGGGGGTGGCAGCCGCTGCCCCCGCCGGCTTCTTCTGGCGACCCTTGGGACGCCACTGAGTAGAGGGCTTGTTCCCTCTGTCCGCACGGGCAGACGATGCTGATGGCTGTGAACTGGACCGAAAGGACCACTGTTTTGGGTTCCTCTTCACGGTATACCGTGGCTTAGGTTTATTCTGTGGAATCTTTGACTCCGCAGAATCCTTTATCAGCTTGTCCAGTTCGGTACCAAAAAGCCTGTCGCCAGAGAACGGAAGATTTTGCAAAATCTTCTTAGACGTGGCATCTGAGTCCCAAAGACGCAGCCACAATAACCTGCGGATCGCTATAGCGTTGGCCGAAGCCACAGCAGAGCGATTTGCAGTTTCCAGTACTGCCGTCCTGGCGTAATCCGCATAGGCCCTTGCCCTATCAGTAAGCGCCAGGACTTCTGAACTGGACCCTGCCAGGTCCGCGATACCATCCAAGCAGGAGGTGATCGCCTGCAGAGTCCAGACCGCGGCAAAATTAGGGGCAAATGAAGACCCCACAGCCTCATAAGAAGACTTGGCGAGTTGCTCGACCTGTCTATCTGTCGCATTCTTCAATGAGGAGCTATCAGAGGCAGAGAACAGAGAGCGTGCAGCAATCCTGGTCATGGAAGCGTCCACCTTAGGGGACTGCGACCACTCCTGAAGCACCTCCTCAGGGAAGGGGAAGCGATTGTCCTTGGATTTACGGACATAACGCCGTCCAGGATGAATCCTGGGCGCTCTAACCACCCTTCCAAAGTTAGTGTGGTCCATAAAGGAACCGCTTGGTCTAGCCTCCGGCCGCAGCCATTGGTAGACCTCCTTCGGGTGAACGTTCACCTCCTCAGGGGGTGTCACGAGACGCAGAGTCTCGTTGATGGAGGACACCAGATCCTCCACCCCCTCTGGTGGTTCTGACACGGACCCGAGTAATGAACCCCCATCATCCTCATCCCCCTCAGAGAGACCCTCCTCTTCAGAGAGTGTCTGGAGCTCGGGTGAATCCTCACGTCGAGTCCGCTTAAGGGGTCTCATAGTTGAGGCAGGGGAAACCCTGGGGTAATGTGAAGGAGCCGCTGGATTTTCCAGTCTCCTGGTCAGTACCTCCAGGGATTGCGACATGGAGGACAGCTGGGATAACATAGATTCATTTATCTTGTTCTGTGTCTCCCATGGCCCTGGGCCCACATGGACCACAGGGTACAGCACCGAAGCTGCTGTCTCAGCAGTATCAGCCCGGGCCTCTGGGCGTCCGCAGTTATTGCAGGACCCCTCCACCAGTGTCCCTTTGCATGTAGCACAGGTAGTGGTGTTACTGGCCGCCTTAGCAGCGTTCTTCCCAGCTGAGGACATTCCCACAGCAGGGGGAATAAGCCAATCTTTAAAGAAAAAACCGGTACAACCGGCGGCTTACCGACCGCAGTAATGCGGTGGAGGAAGCGGTGTGTGCGTGTGTGGCCTCCGCGAGTCTTCCGGTCTCCCTGTAATGAGTGCAGCCTTGCACGTCAAGCAGATCCCAGCCGGGAAGTGAGGGGAAGATGGCCGCCGACAAATCAACTGTGGGCGGAGCCGAAAACACGCGGGAAGCCACACGCACGCCCATAAATGACGTCACCGCCTGGGCTGCTTCCATCTCCTCAGGCAGCCCCAGTAATGAAGGCGCCGAGGCCCGCAGCGCGGGAAAGTACCGTGACACAAAAACACAATACTAAGGCTGCAGACAAAGTCTGGAGCCGACAGCCGCAGCCCCTGTGAGACACAGGGCGGTCAGCCAGAGTGGCCCCAGCACGGGGTCCACCGCCAGAACCGCGGACCCGAGGGTTGCGCGCGGTCTGAGTGTCCCAACACATATAGTGCCGACACTACCCCCAGGCACACCGGAGACACACAAGGTGCCTCAGTGCCGGTCCGGTCTGTAAGCACCATTTAGGGAGGCCTCGGACGGGGGTGCAGCACCAGTCCGGTCTGTAAGCACCATTTAGGGAGGCCTCGGACTGGGCTGGCTCCAGTCCGGTCTGTAAGCACCATTTAGGGAGGCCTCGGACGGAGCGGAGCTGTGCAAGGCTCCAGTCTCCCACTTTCCAGAGCCCCCAAACAGGGATGGGAAGGAGTGCGACAGCGTACCGGGAGAACACAAGGTGTCCAGGCTCTAGGCCCTCCGGTACCTCGACCTGCGTGTTCCCTAAGGGTGAGCAGGGAGACTGCCGAAGGTCCCCGACCGGGACCATATTACCTTGTCTTCAGACGCCATCACGTAAGTAGTGAGAATGCAGTGAAGTGCAAGCAAAGCGTGTGATACCTCCGAGCACACTAAGTTAAAAACTGAGGATATTCCCTGCGGTAGGGGTTTATAAGCGGAGGGGGCGGTGTCTACAAACTTGTAGTACCTAGTGTGGCCTCCGGAGGGCAGTGCCCTTAACCCCATTGTCTGGGTCTCCCATTATGATGACCAGAAAAGATGAGCTTTAGTGCCGCCGAGAAAGATAAGCTTTAATGCCGCCGAGAACGATGAGCTTCAGTGCCGCCGAGAACGATGAGCTTTAGTGCCGCCGAGAAGGATGAGCTTTAGTGCCGCGGAGAACAATGAACTTTAGTGCCGCCGAGAACGATGAGCTTTTGTGCCGCCAAGAAAGATAAGCTTTAGTGCCGCGGAGAACAATGAGCTTTAGTGCCGCCGAGAACGATGAGCTTTTGTGCCGCCGAGAAAGATGAGCTTTAGTGACGCCGAGAACAATGAGCTTTCGTGCCGCCGAGAACGATGAGCTTTTGTGCCGTCGAGAACTATGAGCCTTTGTGCCGCCGAGAACGATGAGCTTTTGTGCCGCCGAGAACGATGAGCTTTTGTGCCGCCGAGAACAATGATTTTTTGTGCCGCTGAGAACAATGAACTTTTGTGCTGCCGAAAACAATGAACTTTTGTGTCAACCAGAAAGATTAATTCACTCTATCAGGCGTTTTGGTCTTCCATCACATGATCAGTGGCCTGTTTAGAGAGCACGATTATCTGGTAATAAAGGTTCTTACTAATACTTGTTAATGATAATTATGCATTGTAAATGGATCTTAAAGAGCACCTGTCACCCCCCCACCAAGATTTCAGTCTAAAGGCAGCACTGAATGCAGCATGTATGCTGCATTCAGGCAAGGGGTCCCTCTTGTGCTTGTGATGTTTTTATCCCTAATTACAGCCTTATGAAAATGTGTAGCAAGGAGTCAGGAGGGCATTACGAGTATCCGGAGTCATCTCCTTCCCGGGAGCTATTCCCACCCACTCCGTCTCTGTTCCTCCCTCTCCTCGCCACCTCCTGATGCCTTGTCAGCTTTCCTCACTTTGCTCCTGTGCCTCCTTGTGCTGCTTCACGCAGGAGCAGAGCGAGGTGTTGCTATGGTTGGCCCTGCACTCCTGACCCGCCTCCCACCCTGACGTCCGCACTTGTTCCTGCCCTGATCCATGTGTAACATGGAGGCCTTCACAATCTACACCAGAACATTTTCATGTACGGCCCTTAAATATAGAATTTAGGGAATTATTTTCATTAAAACAAAAAGCTTCCTGAATGAAGGCTTCTGAACATAACACTTATTATATACAGATGCATTGGTCTCATTCTCTTCATTACTGAAGCCTGCCCCACGTGTTCGGTGAGGATGTCTGACATCAGGGCAGGGATTAGTAGCGACGGCCGGAGGTCAAACACCTGCGATTGCTCAGGCCGCCTCATGTCAGTCTTTTTCCTGTATAACAGAACTGAGAATGCTGAGCCCAGGGGCTGAACTAGGAGATTAAGTCGGATATTGGTGGTTTTAGTTCAAGATAAATCACCAATATAACAAAGCGATACTTTCTAACGGCTTCCCCCTTATGTCTTGTAAGCACGTGGCCTTTACTGAAGGGGGAATTATTTGTCGCTGAAACTAAAAAGAGCAAAATAGATAAAGATTTACATTAGATGGTAAAATAAGAAGCACAAATCTGGAGGCAGAAAAATAAAACAAAACACACTTTTAAAATAACGTTCATTGGAGATGCATTGCTGGTCAACACTTCCTTTGGCAGCTATAGATGATCACAGACTTTAAAAACCCAACTGATCAGCAGATCGAGTACGGCTTCATCTAAAGGGGGTTTTCTTCTGCCTCAGGAGGGGAGCAATGTCATTGTGTTCACACACACTTATTATACATGTGTCCTGCTACATAACTATAATGCACATATCCTAGTCATTACAATAGGACATGTGCATCATACCTCCTGTCGATTATACGCACATCCCGGTAAGTATGTGGAAACATAATGTCATGGCTCACCTCCTGATACAGAAAATAACAAGAAAGACACTTAGTGTGACGGTCGCTTTGATTTTTATTTCATAAATCAATAGTTCAAATAAAAGTAAGAAGGTTTGTAATGTATCTTATAAGATAAATCTGCTCCTTTCTCCCCCTGGACTGATATTTAATTCTCAATTCCCAGGTAAATTCCATCTTCAGTGATGACAGATTTTCATATTACCGAGAAGAGATGACAGTTGTTTTTTTTTTTTTTTTTATAAGATTCCTTTAGCTCCATCACCCTGCATCTGGCTTCCCCCTCCAGCACCATCCTCCGCCTCCAGCGCCACCACCCTCCACATCCAGCTCCACCCTCCTCTTTCTCTAGCACCACCACCCTCCACCTCCAGTGCCACCCTCATCTGCCTTTAGCGCCACCACCCTCCACCTCCAGCCCCACCCTCCTCAGCCTCTAGCTCTGCCACCCTCTGCCTCTAGCTCCTCCTTTCTCTGCCTCCAGCACCACTCTCCTCTGCCTCCAGCGCACCACCCTCCTCTGCCTCTAATTTCTCCCTCCTCTACTTCCAGCGCCACCCTCTGCCTCCAGAATCACCGTCCTCTTCCTCTAGCTCCTACCTCCTCTGCCTCCAGTGCCGCCTTCTGCCTGCAGCACTACCCTCCACCTCCAGCAACTCCTTCCTTTGCCCTTAGCTCCTCCCTCCTCTGCCTCTAGTCCTTCCTTATCTGCCTCCAGTGCCACCCTCGGTCTCTAGTGCTACTAACCACCTCTGCCTCCAGCACTGCCACCCATCTCTGTCTCTAGCTCCTCCCTCCTCTGCGTCCAGCTCCTCCCTCCTCTGCCTCCAGCGCTGCCACCCACCTCTGTCTCTAGCTCCTCCCTCCTCTGCCTCCAGCGCAGCCACCCACCTCTGTCTCTAGCTCCTCCCTCCTCTGCGTCCAACTCCTCCCTCCTCTCCCTCCAGCGCTGCCACCCGCCTCTGTTTCTAACTCCTCCCTCCTGTTTATAGCCCCTCCCTCCTCTGCCTCCAGCTCCTCCCTTCTAAAAAAGAATATCTTGTCAGCACGCACTGTCATCTCCTATATAAAATCTGTATTCACTAAAGTCAGATAATTATTTATTAGAATTGAGAAGTTTGAGAATGAAAGATCATCCAGGAAGAGAAATATGTAATTTTTTTCTGATATGATGTATTTTTATAAAGTTACTTATTATTTTCATGCACACTATTGATTTATAAAATTAAAATGAAAATGATGGTCACACTTTAAATGAAGCCGGTTTGTCAATCAGTTGATTGCATTGCCACCAAACCACCCCTTTATTACTCAGGCTGCCACTGTGGGACAACTCCACCAATGTCACAAAATGTAAGATCTGACCGTCCCTTACCAGGCACTGCGAGTGGAACTTCTTTCTGCAGGTTCTACAGGCTTTTTTAGGTAGAGAATAGTTTGAACCATGAATGACTGAGAAGCAGATCATACAGTCTTCTACTCCTTCGAAGCGCTTGTCCACGTTGTTCTTCCAGAGGGCCAGGCCTTCCATAATGCTGCCATTCTGAGGAGGTCACAACACAAGTATTAAATGCATGACAATGAGATAATCAGCCAAAGCATGAATACATCAGGATCCTGAAGATGGGACAGGACCAGACCAAATGAGGAGGAATCAAGCAGCACTCCAGCGATTTGTGTTTTTTTCCAGCCCTGGAGGGGCAATTTAAATGTAAGTCCCCTGCCCCCAGTATATAACTCACCTGCCGACGCCTTCATTCTTTTTTGGCACCGCAGCGGTCCTGCGGCTCCATCCTATGCCCGTAGATCCTAACTTCCAGCCAGACAGAAGTTATGTCACAAGCACTCAATGGAAGAGTCTATGAAGGCCAGAACAAGGCATTCCTAGAGATGTATTGAGTTGTGACCTCTGTGTCACTCCAAAAGACACTGGAGCTACTGGCAGAGCACAAATCCCCACAAACCAACCAGAGTGTCAGTGATAGAAGATGAAGACCCTGGAGGGCGAGTATAAGATGGGGCAGGGGACTTGCAATTAAAGCAGCGGTGCAACAAAGAAAAATGCTGGAGTGGTGCTTTAAAGGCCAATTACATTTTTGCAAGCAGTTAACGGTTCATTTCCTTTATAAATGCAACGTTGAGCAATTTTCTAAATAGTATTCTTAAAAAACAATTATCCAGAATTTTGCTGTTGCAGTATCAGTCTTACATCTAGCTGAGTACTTTTGCATAACTGATGTAACTATTGTAGAGAACAAATGGGCGACTTCGACCTACCTGGTGTGTAAGGTAAGTATTGAGCTGTAGCATCCAGTTGCGCCACTGCTGTACGGCTACGCCAACTCGCCGCCCGCTTTCTACGGCAATTGAGCCAAGGGGGTAGTTTTGCGGTAGCTGAATGATCAGCTCCATACAGATGTCATCCACGGAGTAGGTGGCTATAACCTCCCGCGTAGTAGGACGAGCCTTGACCTAAGAATAAATCATTTCAGGTTAAACTGTGTAAGTTCACAAAAGGAAAAAAAAAACTTTGTAAATCTCTCATTCCCAGCAGTGAAGCCTGTCTATGTATGAGATTAGGCTTCGTCTTCCAGAGTTTCCAAGGAAACTTCCAATAACAATACATGGGATCACAGAAAGCCGTCCTCATTTACACCATCTGCAGAGGAAAATTAGACACACGACTTGTGTTGCCTTTGGCTCTGAAGAAACGGAATCTGCATTAAGAGTAATTTCCAACTTCAAAGACAGCGCCCCGTGCCCTAATGTTAGACTGAAGGCGAATCTTTAGCTGGTCTCTCACATCAGATCACCTGCAAATTATCCCGGAGCTCATCATATCTACATGGAGAACCACTGCTGAAAGTATTGCCCCAGATGACAACAATTTTACATGAACCCTTTCCCAATCAGGCAATTTTTTATTTTTGCAGCTTCATCGTTTTTCCCCTTATTTTTGCTAAAAGCCATAATTTATGGCATAACGTAGAGAGATTAATTTTATCTGCCAGATGAATTGCAATTCTGGATGACACCGTTCACTTTACCATATAATAGTCAGAAAAACCAGAAAATATCCATGTGAAAGGAAATGGTAAAAGACAGAAAAATAAAAATACATGAAATTCAACCATTTTTTGCAAGGCAATTCATTTGCAGGAAACTGTTTCCCCAGGTCAATTCGATTAGTCATCCCAAACTTAAACATTTATTTTATATTTAAAAAATATATAAAAAAGTTTAAATTTATTAAAAATACATTTATTCTATGTCACTATTTTCTGACACATAACTCTATAAACAAAAAATAAAGTTATTTTATGATTGATTTCTTTGCTATACTACAATGCTAGAAGAGGACTTGTCACCAAATTTTCAATGCTGAATTGTAATAAAGGCCGCAGGGCAAAAAAAAAAAAGAGATTTTTGTGTGCTCGCCGTAAAATCCTTTTCTCTTAGCCTCTAATTGGGGGACACAGGACCGTAGGTGTTATGCTACTGTCCACTGCGACACTAAGTTTATTCTGAAAAACAAAACAGTGCGGCTCCTCCCCTGCATTATATACACCCTGGCTGGCCCCAGCCTCACCAGTTTTGTGACTAAAGCAGTAGGAAAGCCAAATAACACATATAGATATGTTAACAAACAACAATTGCAAGAAACCCTGAACTGAGATAACAAGATAACAGCCTGAAAGAGGCAACAGGGAGGATGCTGTGTCCCCCAATTAGAGGCTAAGAGAAAAGGATTTTAAGGTGAGTACACAAAAATCTCCTTTTCTCCTTCGCCTCATTGGGGGACACAGGACCATGGGACATCCAAAAGCAGTCCCTGGGTGGGTACACAGCTTGTATTATGGTGGTCTACAGGTGGGCCACCGCCACCTGCAGAACACATCTGCCCAGATTCGCGCCTGCTGAGGACTGGACATGTACCTTGTAATGTTTTGTGGAGGCTAGACCAGGTGGCAGCCTTGCACACCTGTTCAGCAGAAGACTGGTGCTGGATGGCCCAGGAAGCCCCAATCACACGTGTAAAATGCGCACGCAGCCCACTTGGGATGGACTGATTCTTGAGTTGGTAAGCTTCAATGATGGTTGTCCTTATCCATCTGGCAAGAGTAGCCTTGGAAGCAGGCAGCCCCTTACGGTGACCCTCTGGAAGAATGAACAAAGTCCGTTTTTCGAAAAGTCGCCGTTCAGGATATGTAAAGGTGGAGAGCCCGAACCAGATCCAGCATATGCAGTGCCTTTTCCACACGATGTACCGGTGCCAGACAATATGAAGGCAGAGATATGTCCTCATTCAGGTGGAAAGAGGAAACCACCTTGGGAAGGAAAGATGGAACCGGACGGAGGACTACTTTGTCCTGGTGGAAGGAGAGAAAAGGGGGCTTGCAGGATAGAGCAGCAAGTTCCGACACACAGCGGATAGACGTAATTGCGTAACCTTCTGGGACAAAAGACGAAGGGAAATGCCCTTGAGGGGCTCAAAGGGAGGCCTCTGTAAGGCATCCAGAAACAGATTTAAATCCCATGTTTCTAAGGGCCTCCTGTAGGGGGGGAACAAGGCGGGCGACCCCCCGTATGAAGGTTCTGACTTGTGACTTGTTTGCCAGTTTACGCTGAAAAAGAACAGACAATGCTGAGACCTGTCCATTTAGGGATCCTAAAGAGAGGCTGGAGTCAAGACCGGACTGAAAGAACCCTAAAATAGTTGGCAGAGAACAATGGAGCAGCGGACCTTTTTGGGACTTGCACCAGGAGAAAAAAATTCTTCCAGGTGCGATGGTAAATGCGGGCAGAAGACAGCTTCTTTGCCCTAATCATGGTGTTAATGACACTCGGAGAAAAACCGGCCTGGGTTAAAACCCAGGTTTCAACGGCCATGCCATCAAACTCAGGGCCAACGAGTTCTGGTGGTGGATTGGACCCTGGGACAGAAGGTCTGGACGGTCTGGGAGATGCCAGGGGGAGTCGGCGAGTAGACAAACCAAGTCGGCATACCAGGGGCGTTATAGCCAGTCTGGTGCGATGAGAATGACCGGAACACCCTCCAACTTGATCTTCCTCAGTACCCTGGGTATCCGGGGCAGAGGGGGGAGGATGTAGCAGAGACGGAACTGAGTGCAGGACTGAACCAGTGCATCTGCTTCCTATACTTGTGGGTCGTGGAATCTCGCCATGAATCTGGGCACCTTGTTGTTCAGCCGTGAGGCCATCAGGTCCACAACTGGTGTTCCCCACCGCAGGCATATTTGTTGGAAGACCTTGGGGTGCAGAGCTCACTCTCCTGAGGCGATGCCTTGGCGGCTGAGGAAATCCACCGCCCAATTGTCCACGCCAGGTATGTGAACTGCTGAAATCACGGACCACCTGGATTCCGCCCATTTGAGTATTGGGCAAACTTCCTGCATCGCCGTCTTGCTGCGTGTCCCGCCCTGGTGGTTGCCATATGCCACCGCCGTGGCATTGTCTGACTGGACTCGTATTTGGCGATCCACCAACAGATGATGGAAGTCTTGCAGGGCCAGAAAAATGGCACGGATCTCCAAAAAATTGATGGGAAGAGTGGTCTCCCGAGGGAACCACCTGCCCTGAGCCATGTGATGGCGATAAACCGCCCCCCAACCTATCAGACTGGCGTGGGTGGTGAGG
>JARQOC010000002.1:46127560-46139279 GCA_033576535.1 Allobates femoralis | reverse complement strand
ATGTTAACATGCAAAATTCAAATATTAAAAGAAAAAAATCACACCCAAATCAGGCAACAGGGTGGGTGCTGTGTCCCTCAATGATGGCTCAGAGAAAACGATTTTACGGTGAGAACACAAAAATCTGTTTTTCTCTTTCACCTCACTGGCGACACAGGACCATGGGACGTCCCAAAGCAGTCCCTGGGCGGGAAACGAAAAGAAACCACAACCCAAGGAGTGAGGGATATCCCTATTCTTCCTGAGACACCTACTTTGCTAGGTGGGCCACTGACGCCTGAAAGACCCGTCTACCAAGGCTTGCGTCCGCAGAAGCCTGGGTATGGACTATGTAATGCTTTGCGAAAGTGTGCAAGCTAGACCAGGTAGCAGTTTTGCATACCTGTTCCGCTGAGGCCTGGTGCCGAATGGCCCAGGATGCTCCAAAGGCACGAGTGGAGTGAGCCCGTAGCCCGCTAGGAATGGGTATTTAGTAGGTAAGCTTCCTGGATGGGAGAGCGTATCCAATGAGCCATAGTGGCCTTTGAGGCTGACAGTCCCTTCCAGGGACCCTCAGGCAGTCTGTCTTTCGGAAGAGAGCCGTTTTCGAAATGTAATACCTAAAGGCTCTTACGAGGTCCAGAGTATGCAATGCAGGGCCTTTTCCACTTGATGCACCGGTGCCGGGCAGAAAGACAGCTGGATGATGTCCTCATTGAGGTGAAAAGAAGAGGTCACCTTTGAAAGGAAGGTAGAAACTGTACGCAGTACCACCTTATCTTGATGAAAGGAGAGGAAAGGCTCTTGACAAGAGCCGCCAATTTTAAAACACGACGATGGATGTAATTGCCACCAGGAACGTGACTTTCCAGAACAAGAGGTGTAGAGGGACCTCTCTGAGTGGTTCAAACAGCAGTCTTTGAAGACCATCCAAGACCAAATTAAGGTCCCGTGATTCCAATGGCCTCTGGTAAGAAACAGCCAATCGGGATGCTCCTTGGAGGAAGGTCCTGACTTGAGAACACGTGACAAGGCGGCATTGGTAAAAGACTGAAAGGGCAGAGACCTGCCCCTTTAGGGAGCTCAGGGTAAGATCAGATTGTAAGCCCGACTGGAGAAAACCGAGAACCACGATAATAAACAGGGGAAGAGGGGAGTGTCCCCAGTCATGGCACCATGAAAAGAATAGCCTCCACGTACGATGGTAATTCCGGGATGAGACCAGCTTGTGGGCTCTAATCAAGGTGCTAATAATGTCCGGAGAAAAACCAGCGCGCGTCAAGACCCAGGTCTCAACAGCCACGCCGTCAATTTCAGGACTCTCAAATTCTGGTGGCAGATGGGACCCTGAATGGGTGTGGGCGATCTGGAAGATGTCAGGGAACGCCTGCGACAAGTTTGTACCAGGTCGGCGTACCAGGCGCACCTGGGCCATTCTGGGGCTATGAGAATGCCCGGCACCCCTTCCGACTTGGTTTTTCTGACTACATTCGGGAGTAAAGGCAGCGGAGGAAAGATGTAAGGCAGTCGGAATAGACGCCAGGATTGCACAAGCGCAACCGCTCCTATGAAGGATGGGTCGTGTGACCGAGCTACGAACGCTGGGACTTTGCCATTCAGTCGAGATGCCATTAGGTCCACGCCCAGAGTCCCCCAGCGGCAGCAGATTGGACGAAACCCGTCCAGGTGCAGGGACCATTCCCTGCGGAGAGACCTTGCCGGCTGAGGAAATCCGCAGCCCAGTTCTCCACTCCCGAAATGTGGACTGCCAAGATGACTGACCCCCGTCGACTCAACCCAGTAGAGAATGTGTTCCACCTCAAGTAGTGCCACTCTGCTGCGGGTGCCACCATGGCGAATGATGTAGTCTACCGCCGTGGCATTGTCCAATTGAATGCAGATATGGCAGCCCACCAGAAGCTTGTGAAAATCTTGGAGAGCCAGAGCTATAGCGCGGATCTCCAATATGTTGATCGGTAGGGTCGATTCCTGCGTGGACCAGTGGCAGAGAAGAGCTCGCCTCACCAAAGATGCCAGAGAGAAGAGTCTGTCCAAAGAGAAGGGACTTCTGTCCCAGGTTGCTAGTAGGGCCATCTGCAGTTGGCGGAGGTGAAACTGAGCAAATAGAACGGCTTCCTTTGCTGCCACAATTTTGCCCAGGACCCCATCCCAAAATGGATAGTGTGTGGTACGGGAGGGAGACGAGTCTGTACCCCCCCGGCGTAGGGCTTGTGCCTTGTTCTGAGGGAGGGACATCAAGCCTCGGTAAGAATTGAAGGTCTTGCCCAGGAAGGTGATCGACTGGGCAGGGATTGGCGAAGACTTTTTCAGGTTCACCAGTCACTCTAAATGCGTCAGAGTGTCTATAGTTATCTGGACACTTTCTTTGCAAGCCGGGAAGGATTTGATTAGGAGGTCGTCAAGATAAGGCAGGACGACTACTCCCCAGGTGTGAAGGATGCCCATGGCGGCTGCCATGACCTTGGTGAATACCCTTGGTGCGGTAGCAAGGCCGAAGGGTAAGGCTACAAACTAAAAGTGGCGATCGCAGACCACAAACCACAGAAACTGTTGGTGAGCTTGGGCAATGGGCACATGAAGATAGGCGTCTCATGTCTATGGAAGCAACTAATTCCCCTTCTTCCACTGAGCGCAGGGATTCCATCCTGAATCGACGAATGCAGACAAATTTGGTTAAGTGCTTGAGGTCTAGGAAGGGGCGAACCAATCCGTCCTTGTTGGGAACTATGAAGAACTTAGAAAAGAACCCTCTGCACCATTGGGAGTCTGGAACTGAGACGATGATGACCCCCTGCTGTTGGAGATCGCGTGCAAAAAGGCACGATTTTCTTTTGGAGACTTTTGGGGGTTGGAGGGGAAAAAACAGTTTGCCGGACGGGACGTAAACTATGTGATAACTGGAAAACACAAGATCTTGTACCCATCTGTCACCTGTGGCAGATAGCCAGATGCGACTTAAGAAGCGTAGACGGCCGCCAACGATGGGGGTGTCTTCCGGAGGTAGGTGGGCGTGATGAGTAGGTGAAACGATGGGATCGGGTCTCCTTGGGCCTAGACTGTCTAGATCTGGGTTGCCAGGTAGTGTTCTACTTATAAGACTGTTGTGTGAGTCTCTCTCTACTCTCTACGGGGGGTGGTCAGTTAGTAAAGGTAGGCGCTCAGGACGCCGTTTAGCTGAAAGAGATCCGAAAGGAACGGAAAGAAGTGTGTTGGTGTCTGATAAATAGACGTCTAGGTTTGTGTTGGGGGAGCGAGATGCTTTTTCCTCCAGTGGCATCTGAAATAAGTTTGTCGAGTTGTTCGCCACAAAGTCGACCGGTGTGGTAAGGGACTTTTTTGAGGTAGAATCTGCGTGCCATTGTCTGAGCCAAAGAGCTCTGCGAATAGCAATTGCGTTGGAGCCAGCGAACACTGCCCAGGTGGCTGAATTCAGGCAGGGAAGCCAGGATGAGATATTCTCCTGCTGTGACAATTTGGGTGGTTAGGTCTATGAGCTACTAAGGCAGGTCAGTATCCTGCAATGATTTCTGTAGGCTTTCGGCCCACACCATAAGAGCTTTGGCCACCGATACCGAGGATGCACTGTAAGAATGCAGGTCTTACCAGGATTGCAGCTAATGGTCCTGTGCCCCCAAAGTATGCCCCACGTGTGCTGATGGTCTGTATGTGCTCCAGTGCCGTGCACAGGTTCCCACGCTGTAGTAGAAGCGGAAGAGGAGGAGGAGAGGCGGAGCCAGATGGTGGAAAACAGAGACGCGCGCTCCAGGGGGCGTCGCTGGGCGGTGGCCGGGTTCGCGCCTAAGCGACGTCACTAGGAGGCGTGTTTACTGCCCGGTGACACCGCGTCATCGATGGGGTGGGCCGGGGCCGGATAGAGGAGAGAAGGCCACAAGCCGGGCCTAAATTTTCGGCCGCGGTCGCGCGATGCAAGAGAACTGCCATGTGAGATGCCAAGTAATTGGGAGAGCCCTCTGCCGTAGTCATCACTGAGCCCCTAGTGTGGGGGCCAGCACCTGAATGAAAACATCTCACCTTGGTACTGGTTCCCGGTCGGTGTGGCAGTGACTCCATCTAGGCTCCCTATGTGGGATGCTTGGGAGGATGCTGACCATAGTGGATGCCGGTTGCTGGATGTGTTGCGACCCAAGGCTCAGATATGGGAGCCGGGGAGAGTTATTGCCAGAGCTGCTGTTAGTCTCACTGAGAGGCAGGTAATCCTGTAAGTCTGCAACCCAGGCTCCTATGAGAGAGACTGGGAAGAACCGACCATCTGTGTCCAGAATGCTGAGGGTACTGTGGGGTCTTCGCCAGGTGCGGAAGGGGATACGGGGAGGCGACACTCCGCGTGCCCGACCGTTGTCGATTTTTGGAAATCTGTGCACTGAAGGGAACTGTCGCCCGGTGAAAGTCCATGAAATTAGGTGCAGCCCTGCTGGACCTAACGTCGCAGGAGGGGGTATGTGTAGGCGACACTCTATGTTCCCGCCTGTTGGTGGTTTTGGGAGAGCGGTGCCTTTAGGGGTGCCGTCACCAGTCTAATGTCTTGATAGGTGGAAAAAAGAAAAATCCAGAACAAAATTGGTAAAAGGAAACAAAGATGTGCCTCCTACTGACAATAAGCTAAAACTGGTGTGGCCTGTCCCAGCCAGGGGGTGTATACTGCAGAACAGGAGCTAACTTGTTTTCACATTTACTTAGTGTCAGCCTCCTAGGGATAAGCAGCATAACACCCATGGTCCTGTGTCGCCCAATGAGGCAAAAGAGAAATTAACTTTAATCGTGCACACATTGCACTCTAATTACAGTGCACTAGTCAACTGGGTGGAGCTGTTCGCCTCAATAGTCACACAGTCCTCAGTGATTGTGCTTCTGACATTTGTGCAGTGGCCTTGGTTGCCACCATGCCCTTCTGGTGAACCCCTAGGAGAATGAAGAGAGAATCAGACTTCCGGAAGGGTGCCGTCCTAGAGACATAGTACCTAAAAGCTCTAACCAGATGCAGTGTGTGTAGAGCCATATCAACACAGTGCAGCGGCGCCAGGGCAAAAGGAGGGGAGAGAGATCTCCTCATTCAGGTGGAAAAAAGAAACTACCTTTAGGAGGAACGACAGCACCAACCGAAGCACAACCTTATCCTGATGGAAAACCAGGAAAGGCGCTCTGCAAGAAAGCGCTGCCAATTAAGAGACACGACATATAGAGGTTATCGCCACGAGAAAAGCAACCTTCCAGGATAGGAAAGAAAGGCCTTGAGAGGCTGAAAGGGGAGTCTCTGAAGGACATCTAACACCAGATTTAGGTCCTACGCTTCTAGCAGCCTCCTGCTAGAAGGGGGAACTAGATGGGAAACACCCTGAATAAAGGTCCTGACTTGAGATTTTATAGCAAGGCGGTGCTGGAAAAGCACCGAAAGTGCAGAAATTTGACCTTTGAGAGAACCAAAGAAAGACTGGTATCCAGTTCGGACTGAAGAAAGCCTAGAATTACCGGGAGAGAAAACAGAGTCAAATGGTCTTGAGCCTTGCACCAAGAGAAGAAATCCTTCTATGTGCAATAATAAATGCGAGCCGAGACGGGCTTCCTAGTTCTGATAATCGTTTTGATCAATTCTGAGGGAAAACCGGCCAAGGTTAAAACCCAGGTCTCAACAGCCATGCCGTCAAATTCAGGGCGTCGAATGTTGGTGGCATATTGGACCTTGAGTTAGCAGGTCGGGGTGGTCTGGAAGGTGCCAGGGTGTGTCCGCAACAAGCCGCACTAGGTCGGCGTCCAAGACGCGCCTGGGCCAATCTGGTGCTGCTGGAATGACGGGGGCGCTCTCCGTCTTGATTTTACTCACCTCCTTCGGTATTAGAGGTAGAGGGGGAAATATGTAAGGCAGGCGAAACTGAGTCCAAGGTTGGACTAGTGTGTCTATTCCTACCAATAGCGGGTCGTGGGACCGAGCCATGAAAGTGGGCACCTTGGCGTTCAGTCACGAAGCCATAAGATCCACGTCCGAAGTCCCCCTGTGATGACATATCTGCTGGAAAACCTCCGGATGTAGGGCCCATTCCCCCGATGCAATACTCTGAAGGCTGAGGAAATCCGCCTCCCAGTTGTCGATGCCCGGAATGTGCACTTCTGAGAGCACAGACCGGGTTGATTCGGCCCAGCGGAGAATGGGTTCCACCTCGTGCATCGCTTGCCAGCTCCTCCCCGATGATTGACACATGCCACTGCAGTGGCATTGTCCGACTTGGCACGAATATGGCAACCTGCCAGAAGATGATGAAAAGATTGTAGAGCCAAAAATACATCGTCCCGAATCTGCAGAAGGCTGATGGGCAGAGTGGATTCCCATGAAGACCACCGACCTTGCGCCGTATGGTGGCGATAAACCGCTCCCCAACTTATCAGGCTGGTATCGGTGGTGAGCTCTGCCCAGTGAGCAGGGAGGAAGGACCTCCCCTGCAAGAGGGAAGCTGGTCGTAGCCACCAGCGAAGGGCCTAATTGACCCTGGAGGATAGCCGAAAGGTCCTATCTAGGGTGAGCAGGCTCCTGTCCCAAACTGTTAAAAGGGCCATCTGCAGAAGCCTGAGATGCAGCTGGGCAAAAGGAACTGCCTCCATTGCCGCAACCATCTTGCCTAGGACTCTCAATCCTAAGCGGATGGAGTGAGGCGAAGGGCGAAGAAGAACTCGGACACCTTGACGCAGAGCACGGGACTTGTCTTGAGGGAGAAGTACCAACCCGCAGGAGGTATCGAAAACCATCCCCAGGAAGGTAATCATCTGATCCGTAACTGGAGAGGATTTGGCCAGATTGACCAGCTACCCAAGACAAGAGAGAGTGTCTAAGGTGATTTGAATGCTCTCTTCGCAGTCAGCAAAGGAAGGGGCTTTGATTAGGAGGTCATCCAGATAGGGTAGGACGACCACACACCCAGGCATGAAGAATCGTCATTACGGCCGATGTGACTTAGGTGAAAACCCTGGGGGCCGTGGCGAGCCCAAAGGGCAGCGCGACAAATTGAAAATGGTCTTTGTGAATGGCAAAGCACAGGTATTGTTGATGCGTCTGGGAGATCAGGATGTGTAGATACGCATCTCGAATATCTATCGAGGCCAGGAATTCTCCCTCTTCCATTGATGTAATGATGGATCGGACAGATTCCATGTGGAAATGGCGAAGACGAACAAATTTGTTCAGGTGCTTCAAATCCAAGATGGAACGGACAGGACAGTACTTTTTGGAAACTACGAAAAGGTTTGAATAAAACCTCTTGAAACGCTCGCCTTCCGGAACAGGGATGATGACTCCCGCTTGTAGAAGGGAGTCGACGGCCTTGAAGAAAGAGCGAGCCTTTGATGGAGACCATGGGCAAGCGGAGGGGAAAAAACGATTTGGTGGGCGGGAGACAAACTCAATGTTGTAGCCAGAAGACAACAGTTCCCTGACCCACCTGTCTTCTGTCACAGCAAGCCAGACACGCAGTGTGGGCAGCTGACACAAATGTGTCAAAGCTAGTGGCCAGCCACTAGCTTTGACACATTTGTGTCAGCTGCCCACACTGCGCCACCAATCCAAAGAGCTTTGCTCTACCATACCTCCACACAGGTGACCAGCTACTACCGCAGGCTGAGATATATAACACAGCTCTCCCAGGGCGACTCTGTGAACAAGGCCAGTAATTTGGCCGAAACGTTAACCTGTCGCTTCACCTTGAATTTGTAAATAAACTGTTCACTTGATACAAACACTTCCATCGCACGTGTGCATTGATGCTCGATATCCTATCATTTACGGGACCTTTGGCCCCTTTCAATCGCACCGTGACCATCACTAAAGTTGAGTGCTAGCCTTCGAACTTCCTATGTGGCATAGTATACAGTTCCAATATTGGTCACACTGTGGTGCTAAGAGTATATGGAGACAGGGAGAGGAAAAAAGGAAGGGAGAATGAGCTGCAGCAGAATAGGATCTGCTGAACTGCTTACACAGACCTAGAGAGCAGTCTCCTGTGATGGCCTTGAACCCGAAGGTCAGGTGTCCCCTGCGCAGGGATATGTCCCAAGCTGGAATGCCGGGGCCGATAACCGCTGGGATAATGGTAACGGCAGCTACATGTGTGAAGGAGGAGTGAGAGGGCCGCAGAGAGGGCTTGCAATGATATCTCGTAAGAGGCGAGAAGTGCCAAAAGAAGCCGGACAAAAGAAGCCGGAACGCCCCTTCTGGGGAGCGGCCGGGGGGCGTCCCGGCCGCATGTGACGTCACTCGGCGGCGGACAGGCGGACAGCCGGAGGGAGCATAACCGCCGAGGAAGCAGACCGGAGCCGGGGCCTAAATTAATATGTGGCCCCGGGAAAGGTGCAGTGGCGGTGCGGTAGTATCGCCACTGGATTGGGGGAGCCCTCCGCCAGCACTTATGCCCCTTCTGAGGTAGAAAGGGGCATCCATTAGCCTGGCTCTACAGACAGCTTTGCAGGAATCGAACCACAGGGTCCCTGGAGGATGGGGAGAGCCTAGACATGTTACCTGGTGCTGGCTCCTCAACCCATAGTCCCAGGGAGGGGAGAGGGCAGTGGATCTGTTGATGGCAGCGGCGCCTGCAACCCAGGGTCCCTAAGGAGAGAGGATGGGTAGTGCCGGAGGCTCCAGCAGTGGCACTGAGCACCTTCAACCCAGTGTCCCAACTGTGTGAGCTGCGGAGGGCCATAGGGTCTCCATGAAGGCACCGTACGTCTCGACCCAATTTCCCAGGGAGTGAAAAGGTGGGGAGAGCAGGCCCGTAATAACCGATGCAGAGGGGGATACGGGGAGGTAACACTCTGCGTGCTCTTCCGATGGATGGTGGAGATCGGAACACGAAGGAACTGTCGTCAGTGTAAAAAGGAGAATAAAAATAAAAAATACTGTCCCTCGTTGCAGAAGAGGGTACGTGGAGGTGACACTCCACGTTCCTGCCTGTTGGTGGTTGTGGGAGAGCGGTGCGCGAGGGCGCCGTCGCCCGTCTAATCTTCATCCGGAGGGAAATCAATAAAAATAATGAAGATAATAAAAATAATAAAACTAGATGTGGGTAAGTAGACCGCATCTGCCTCCTACAGAAGCTAAGCTGAAACTGGTTCGGCTTGTGCCAGTCAGGGGGACTATACTGCAGGGGAGGCGTTACTGTTTTTTTCAGATTCTGCCTAGTGTCGCCTCCTAGTGACTGCAGCATAACACCCATGGTCTTGTGTTCCCCAATGAGGCAATTGAGAAATAAAAAAAATTAATTCTCCCCTGTCCGCCGGCTGTCCGAGACCCGAGGAGAAGACGTCTGATGGCTGACAGGACCTTAAAATGTGATTGGTTGGTAGTTATCAGGTGGTATGTCACGTCACATACCACCTGATCGCTATCGGCCAATCACATTTTAATCACATTTTTAGGGTCCTGGCAGCATTCGAACGTCTTCTCGGGTCCCGGACAGCCGGCAGAGAGGTCAGCATTTATTTTTTTTATTTTTAACACATTGCTTTATTTCATTTCACTTTAGCAGTGTATGTAGATAGTGTATGTAGATACACTGCTTAAGTGAAATTACACTGAGCAGAGCAGTTTTAGTGTACAGAGCATGCTCAGTACACTAAGATCGGATCTGGGAAACTATCCTGTTTTTTCCTGGATCCAAGCTCCATAGACCCCCATGTTATTTGAATCAGATAGCATCGGATCCAATGCTGTCCGATTGTGTCCGCTGTGCCCAAAATCGTAGCAGTCTCCGATTTTGGGGACGTGAAACAGTGGACACAATCAAATCCCTGCAGGCACAAATCCGTGCCCATTCGTGCCCATAGGGATACATGGGGGCCAAATCGGATACGTGGCTATCACTTTTACAACAGATAGCCATGCATCCCAAAACATCGCGGTGCTAAGGCCCCCTAGAAACTGTTAATAACAGTAGAATTCAGACTGATACCATTGTAACAAATGACTAGAAGAATTTCAGCATCTGTGAGCAAAACAGTAGAGATTTCACTGAAGGAAAACCCAGTAACTCCTCACCTCCGAACAGTGAGATGTGACTCCTGCACCTGATCCTTCACCCACTGGGCAGAGCGATTCAGGAACGTGCTTCTCTGGGGCACGATGTGGAACTGGTGGACGAGGGAGTTCAGTCCGGACAACCATGTGTGCTTCAGCTTCAGCAGTAATGAGTCTAATGAGGAGAAAATGCACACAGTGAACCCACACATCATAGCTTACCCAGCAATCTGATGTGCCAGGACAGAATCACGCTGATGAACCCCAATCATATCCAGATTCAGTAATGTGTACATTTATTAGATTCAGTAACACTGATGCTCCTTTAAATGCATATTTTCAAGTTTGGCTGTTATCCCCACGGAATCGGGGATTACTTCCTTATTGCTGGAGGTATGAAAACTTGGACCTGCAAGTAACCGAGCTCTGAGCACCGTCTCTGCAAGGAGTGGAGGTCAATCAGGCACATAGGACACTCAATTCATTCTTATGAGAATACAGGAGACTACTGTGGTAATACCTCTCAACACTTTTATCGCCATGGATAACAGTAGAAAGTCATAACCTTCGAGGGTTTCGAGACGCTTCTGATGATTGACAGTTGGGAGAAGTAGCTCGGTTGTGCGGGATGCCCAAACCATGCACGCTCCAATGCCACTATTATTGGCTGCTTGGCTTTGCCTCATTAGTGGTGCAAAACCACCACCACCAGTGATGACATCACTGTGCTGTGCGATCACATGACCCGATGCTGGCACAGACCACAGACACAGGAAGTCACCGCTCAGCTGGAAGCACGGAGCAATCAATGGAAGGCGAGTAACAGTGTTTGTTATTTTACAGTGTGAGCCAGCAGGAGCTATATAGAGTGAAGGAGGTTCATATCCGGGACGGTAGGTCTGTGTGTGACAGCACAGGGGGGACCGTGTGACAGCACAGGGGGGACCGTGTGTGACAGCACAGGGGGGTCCGCGTGACAGCACAGGGGGGTCCGCGTGACAGCACAGGGGGGACCGTGTGACAGCACAGGGGGGTCCGTGTGACAGCACAGGGGGACATGTGACAGCACAGGGGGGTCATATGTAAGATAAGGGGGCCATATCCCAGGATGGGGGACCATGTACCAGGCTGGGGGCCATATATACCAGTATGGGGATATATATACTAGGAGGAGGTCATATGTACCAGGATTGGGGCTATATATACCAGGCCACACAGTTCCAGAAAAAAATTAAGAGACCACTGCAAAATTTTCAGTTTCTCTGATTTTTCTCTTTATAAGTATATTTTTGAGTAAAATGCACATTGTTCTTTTATTCTATAAACTACTGACAACATGTCTCCGAAATTCAAAGCTAAACATTTGGTATTTATTTGCAGCTAATAAGAAATCGTCAAAATAATAAAAACATAGAAACATCACACCTCATATAATGCAAATAAAACAATTTCTTATTCGTATACAAACAACAATACTAATGTTTTAACTCAGGAAGAGTTCAGAAATCAATATCTGGTAGAATAACCATTATTTTTTATCACAGCTTTCATGCGTCTTGGCATGCTTTCCACCAGTCTTTCACACTGCCACTCCTGGCACAAAAATATAATCAGTTCTTCTTTGTTTAATGGCTTATGACTATCCATCTTCCTCTTGATTACATTTTAAAGGTTTTCAATGGAGTTAAGGTCTAGAGATTGGGTTGG